>CM053783.1:74059372-74326872 GCA_028749045.1 Cupressus sempervirens
TTTTAAGTTGAAAAAAGTAAAAAAATAAAAATAAAAGTACTCAGAAACATGGCTTGTTGCATGAAGCTACATGCTTAGAAACGCAACTTCTTGCGTGTCATAGATTGTATTAAAACTTAGCATATGTATTTAATAAGTGTTCATCTTTTATGGTGTCTTTTGTGCACTTTATAGATCAATTTAATGTTGGAGCTTCCCTTCTTCTGATTTCATCTTAGTCCATCGTACTCACATTTTAGTGAGGTAAAAAATTCTTCCTCACATTTCTTTGAATATGTTTTGCTCTTCCATTCTTTTCTTTCGTGGTTGTAGATGATGACAATGATATTTGGGCATGACTTTTGTGGAACCCTTAGATTGTCCTTTATTTTGAAACGGGATGTCTCTGATTATTGGAACACTAATATTGTAAGTTTCATGATTTATGGTCTCTTTGTTTTGGTTGAATGGTTGTGGTAAAGGTTTGTGTATATCTTTCTATTCTTTTCTTTCTTCATGGGCAAAATTTTAATATATGGTTTCCTTTTAAGTTCTATATCTAAACTTGATCTCTATTTTTTAATTGAGTTTTAATTAGGTAATTTGCATGGAGTAGGTCTCAGAAATATGGAAAATACTTTCTATTACGATGGGGAATGAGATAGTTATGCAAATGGTAAATTAAGAGGAAAAGCTCCCAGATCATTAGCTTGGGAGGGCTAAACACCCCATGCAGAATGCCTATTTATTTCACCCGATTCATTTTCTTTTATGACATAGAATTTCCTTTATTTACTACATTTATCAAAGTCATATTGGCCACTTCCAGGAGTCATTATTTCCCCTTTGAAGCCATGATTCTAAGTAGAGTAAAGCCAACATCTATCTGAAGTTATTACAAAAGTAATATTCATCTCTTCAATGCTTTACCAATGCGACATCACTTTTGGTGCATCAAGAAAATATTGATCTAGAGTAACCTGAACTATGTGACTTGTTACTTGGTGCAAAGAAAAAGTGTTGATACAAGGGTAGAGTTAGGGATTTGAATTTCTTATGACTAATAAACTTTGTTGATATTGTCCGATTTGACAAACTAACAATAAAAACCTATTTTTATTTCTCTTTATCAGTGTAAATATCACTTTTCTTCTAAAGTTTTATGAACATTCCTATCACTTTAGATAAATTGAGCTTTACTCCACTCAACTTTATAGCATAGTGATAAATGCACATTTTGTATATTTTACCTAGCATCTTTTAAAAGTCTCTAAAATTAGAGATTGCATTACTGTTGGGGTTTATATTATTTTCTTATTTTAAAAATAAGCCCCCCCAAAAAGTTTGAATAGACATCATTAATTTTGTGTACATTTATTATCTATTTCAATAGTCCTCATTCCTTTCATATATAGGTACAAGATTTTAAATTCAGCGATTGGCTGGAAGTTTTGACAAAGCATTTGAGGAGGGTTGAACAACAACACTCCTCTATTGCTTGAAAGGTTCACCAAAGATTTGCCAACAATCTTCCACCTCACATCGCAAAAAACTTCCACCTTACACCACACATAAGCTTCTGGAAAAAATATATATTGAGAAATATATGAGGCTCTTTTAAAGCTGAGAATACGGCTAGGCAATGTAGATTAGAATTGGCCAATATTTCAATTTGAGACACCAAAATTCACAAATTCAGTTCTTAAATTTTCATCTTTCTGTAGTTCCTATTGTACACTCCCTTATGATTTTTGCATGTAGTTCAACATTGAATACAATAAACTTATGCCAATTTTTAATCCTAAAGGTCATAGTAATTATTTCATTGAAAACATAATTATCTTAATTTTTATAATTTTCTTGATTGATGGTTTTCAATGTTTAATATTTTTTCATTTAAAACTATGAAATTGAGCTTTATTAATCAATAAAGAAACTAGCAATACCTTTTAAATAGATATAGTTTTAATTTAATTTAAATCAAATAGAATATTTTTGTTCATGTAATTTCATTTAATTTCTATGACTCAATAAATTTCTTACTTTCTAACTCATATGTACTTTCTATAGTAAAATAGATTTTTTTGTTCATACCTAATATTTCATTTTTTACAATTTCATTTGATTGATTTTAGTTTAAATTTTGAAAGAGTACATTAATTTTAGGTATTTAAGTTCAAAGTAAATTGCACGTTTAAATATTTTCTTGCTATGTCCATCACATCTAAATTCACTCTATGACTTATTAAGATTGATTAATTTGATTATTATTTATTAATATAAATATTGTATGAATGATTATCTTTCATTTAAAATTTAACTATTGATTTTAATTTAATTTTTGTAATAATTTAAATAGAAAACATAAAAAAATAATATACTTTTTAAATTTAATATTAAAATAATTAAAATATTATTACTACAAGTAATTTAAATAGAATATTATATTAAATTATTTAGAAAAATATAAACTTAAATGTAATAATTAGATTAAATAAAATATAGATAATCTATTGAAATGATTTAATTCAAAGATTGTGACAATCACACTTTTATGTCCCACAAATTAATATATTAAAGCAAGAAGGAAGAAGAAAGAAAACCAGTATAATAGTCAATTTGAAGGAAGAAGAAAAAGAAAACCAATCAAATAGTAATAGTGGCCACAGGTATTGAGGCATCTCAACAGAAATGCATCTCCCTGTGTTCACCCCAGTTTCCAATCTGGCTCAATCCCATTCAAGAAAATCCGATCATCCCCAAACACAGCGGCATCAACACAATCAAGAGGCCGAGGAAGACCATCAACTTCCTCCCACAAATTCTGTGCAGAGTCATATTCAGTCAGAGCATCCCTCTGGAAGCAATACAAACGCCCAGATGCGGCCACAATGGGATGCTCACAATCTTCAATAAACTAGACGTTGGGCAGAGTGGACCAAACTCCTGAGCAAACAAGCTGGAAACATAGAGTATTCCGTTTATAAAAAGAGCCTGGCATAAAGATTGCTCTTGAAGCATTTCGGGAAGAAGCCTCCACTCATCTCTCTCCACATTGTAAACTGCAGTTTGGCTCGTACTATACCAAATACATTCTCTTCCTCCTGCAATATAAATCTCATCTCCCTCGGGCAGATCTGCTTGATGATGTCTTCCTCCTCTTTGTACCCACTCTGCAGCGCTCATATATTGACCCAAGTAAAACCAGTTTATGCTTGACACAAACACACTTGGAGAATGTGTAGAATTCAAATTGGGTAGGGACGGGAAGCAGTCTTCCCCATACCTGGTTAACGGGGTCAAATGTAGTTATGCGAACATTCTCAATCAAACATATCAACTCTTTGGACCTCCCACGACTCCTCCTGTCTTCGTAAAATTCTGAGTTTTCTAATATTCTCTTCCAACTCTTCTGGAATTGAACTAAAATATATTTGTACACTACTGAAACGATTCTCAAATAATCTTGATGCTTGCCAAATCTTGCCAGTGCTCACATGAATTCGAAACAAAGTTGATAGCTGTAACGTCTCATACGCAGCGGAAAGTGCCTTCATATATACTGATTTTTTCTATATTTACTCACTTTTTCTAAAACAGTTCTAAATATAGAATACGGCTGATGTTCTTATTATTTTTAATCGATCTCTCTATTTTTAAAATATCAGTTGCATTGAAAAATTATATTATATTTTTTACTACTTTTATTATATTAAGATTGCTTTTATACTAAACGTAATAAGGATCAATAAGTTATAAATTATTTTTAAAAATAGATATTATAAAATTATGTTTAAAGTCAACAAGTAGATTCTTTAATTAAAAATAATAATATATTGATAAAAATATCTAGTGAAATACAATAAAAGAATCAAATCAAATTATATATATATATATATATATATATATATATATATATATATATATATATATATATATATATATATATATATATATATATATATATATATATATATATATATATATATATATATATATATATATATATATATAAAAGTTAATATTAGCTCTAAATTTTGTTTGATTAAGTGGAAGAAACTATTATAGGATTAAACAAGTTCAAAACATAATAATATATCTTCCAATTTAATAATATCTTGTTAAAATAATTTAAAATTAATTATTAAATAGAACTTCAAACATCACAAAATAAATATAATAATAATGGAGAAGATTTCTTCTACTTTGAATTTAGAATTTAAAGATAATTTCCATAAACACAAATGTATACAAACTTAACCTAAAATAACACTAAGTTAAAAAGAGTAGGAAGTGAAATGGGAAATGCAATATGCAAAATTTTCACTCCTAGAAGAGTTCTTCAAAAGGAAATTTCTATGTGCGAGGAAAAACTAAAGAACATGGATAATGTTTTGTCAAAACAGATAAATTTGCCATCAAATATTGTGCAACTAGTAGAGAGATGAAACTAAAAGCGGTGCAGATATTTCTTTTGATGGAATAGTACAAATTTGGGATTCCTCACGACAGCCAAATGTACAATGCTCTAATCAGTGTCATGGAAGATCTATATAAGCCAGATGAAGTTGCTAAACTCTATGATGATTTGATAGAATGTGACTTAAAACCCACCATTCACACCTTGAGCATGCTTGTGCACCTACATTACAGGACATGAGGGCTCCTCGTCTAAATTATGATAAATTCTTTGTTGATTTTTCACAAGAAGGTAGGCCTCATATATTTGACCAAATTGGAGAATAGATTAGACAAACAGGGAAGTTGGCTATTATAGATGTGTTTGTTATGTTCCCACATAAACTGTTAAGAAAAACCAAGAAAGCCAACATAGGTTTTGTCACTTCTAGTCTAATGGTGAGTTTGGGCAACCTAGATTCTAAATCTAGCAAGTGTAGCTATGTGTCAATGTAGTTATTTCGGTCAGGATATTGTGAGTGGAGGCTTACTTGATGTTTCCAACAAGCTCTAGTTTTTCTTAGCCTTCTCCAACCAAAGGAGATGGGTTACAAGAAAACTATCACTTAGATCAATGGAATAGAACTTTGGTACTAAAAATCTAATACACATATTATTACAAACTCTTCTCCCTTCTTTCAACATAGAGGGAAGACTCACAATTCTATGTGAAAATTCCATATCCACATTATCATGTGACATTATCATGTCACATTAGCACATTTTTTTACTAAGATGTCAAAACAATCCAAATAAAAAGTTAGACCAATAGTCATGCAAAAAGGGATGCAACTATCCTCCCTACAAATTGCACCATTGACTAAATTTCAAAAAAATGAAAACACAATGAATTTTTTGAAATTTTCAGCATTTGATCTTCATATAAAAAAAAAACAAAATTTTTGAGAAAATTTCGCTGTGTTTTCGTGAATCTAAAAAAGAATCATGTTTGACTTTTTTTCTTTTTGTCTTTGGTGCATTTTTTCTGGAGATTAGCCAATGCCTACAAAAAGAATACTCATATTTAAACAACTGATGTGGTATCACATTCCTAGTTGTTTTTAATAACTAAGGGAACATTTCATTCAATTATGGGTATTCATTGTTTTACTAAAAGCTTTTAAATCATATAATAATTGGTACAATGTTTTGAAAATTAAGGATCTGAAGTCAATAATTGTAGATATTAGATCAATTGGGTATCAAATCAAGAACTTCCATCACTACCATTAGAATAGATACATAATTGAAATACTTTTAGCTCAATTCTATCATATTTTTAATTAAACATTTGGTTTGGAATATATGGAGTGTAATGCCTACCCCTAGTTCACTTCTCAAATTGTAGTATTGGATTCTTGTAGGCTTCCAAGAGTAAGCCTAAGTCTAGGAGGAGTGGATGTAATGTCTTCCCCTAGTTGACTTTTATGATTGTATTGTCAGATTCTTTTAGGGTAGTTTTCTGATTATATTTTATGATTAGCGATACTCAGTTATCGTATTTGATTGGATGTTATTTCATACTCAGTTGATATATGTGTTGAGTTACTTAGTTATTACATGTGTTCATCATTATTTTAATGATGATATATGTATGTTTGTTACTTGGATATCAAAACAGCCTCGATTCCTACCTCTTTGATGCTATGGTTATTTTCAAAATATGCCTTGTTTTAAGCATTAAAATAGTAATTTCCTCTCAAATTTTTTGAGAAATTTTTCCCTTCGATATCTTTGGCTCATTCTCAGCTATATCCAACACTTTGAATTTTCAAAATCCAGCTTCCCAGTCCAAATTTGTTGTAGGTTAATGAAGGAACAAAAAATAGGTATTTTCAATTGCATCATTAACCATTAACCTCTAAACAATAGTTAAGATCAATTGCTAAAATATGTATTTCACTTCAAAATTTTAACCATTAACCTCTTTATCAATAGGCTAAGATAAGTTTACAAAAATTAATCTTTTAAGAAGGTTAAGGTTTGCGGGTCAAAACACATATTCCCAACCAAACCATTAACCTCTTAAAAAGAGGTTAATATTCAAGTCCAGAATATGTGTTTTTAAGACAATTATTAACCTTTCAAATCATAAAGGTGAAGGAAATGAAAGGTAGAAGCAATGAAAATTGTGTTCGGGTTTCCAAGAGTTGAAGGGCATTCAAACATAGAGTTAATAACTAGCAATTTAAGCATGTAATTTTTCTGACATAATAGTCTCAACATCTGGAATAGAAAATTTGAAGTTTCAAAGAACATGCCGTACACTCCCCAACATGATTGGACATTCCACACAAACAAAGGTGACAAATAATAACATCCCCTAGAAGGTAGAAAATTAGGGAGTTTGATGCCTTTCTAATTGGATTTATTCTTTTAAATTAAAGAGCAATATTGGTGATCAAATAAAGATTAGATATAGAGTGCTTCTAGATTGAGAGCTTGCAAGTTTCCCATGTACATGATCGCAGTGAAAATGTAAAACTTCATGGATGAAAACACAACAAGTGTTTGATCAAATGCTCTGGAAACATTGACTACCAAAATTGCCTTCATCCACTTCTGTGTGGGAGATAGTAGCATTCATAATTAACAAATGCAAAGCCTCTAAATTGTTTTATGTAATGCCTTAGCTTTGACATTTTTTGCAAATCGATTTTTAGCAGATAGTTCAAGCCGCATGTGACAAAAGTTTTGAGTTTTGAATAAAATATATGATCATCCAAGCACATGCTTCCTGAGTCCTAGATTGACGTGAAGAAGTAAAGAAGCTACTAACAGCTTTCACCACCAGTGTGACAACCCATGTGGTCAAAGCTAGAGTATTTAGAATAGAGGTGGATGCAGCAAATCATTTGTGTCTCTTTGTATGTTACCACATTTGATTAGAAGGTGTATACATGTGAAAGCACATGAGCTATTTGGAGAAACATCTATACTCTTGGCTGTGATTTTCCTTACATCTCCCAATCCACAATACTCAATGCAGATGCATCAAGAATGAACATTGATTCATTTAACAAAAGGCTCTGATAGACACCATATCCCTTGGACTGGATTTGATTGGTTTGATGGAATGAGCATTTAGAATGTGATCAAACTATTTGACGAAATGGCAGGCTTCCCTCAACTCGTGGTTTTGTGAATTAACTTGACAATTAGAGAGGTATCAAGATAGAGTTATTTATATATGTTGCTTCATATGATGTATTGATCAAATACATGTAGGGTTATTAAAAGTATTGGAACCAAATATTGGAGCTAGCTCGGGCACTTTTACATAGTAGTATATGGGAATTGATGGATGAGTTTTCAAATGGAGTAGATGTTTGAGTGTCTCTAAATAAGTTTTGTGAAGTCTCTAATTTGCGAAGTACATTGAGGAAACTGAAAACATTTAAAGTAATCAACAGGAAGATCAACAGTTGAACCATGAAATACAAATATCAAAGGCCGGATTATGCTCCCATTTTAAAAATTACACTTCTCGACATTGGTGATACAATTTTAGGACGTTTTTTCCTTCAATATTTTTGATAATCTCTTCAGAGCAAGGACAAGACTCCTTTAGCCGAAAAGATATTGGAAAGTGACCTAGCTTGAGTAAGAGGGCACCCCATCTTAGTGTAGTGTCCTAATCTAGTATTGGAATGCATGAAGGCCTATCATCCAAATAGTAGGGAAGTCATTTCATCAAATAATAAAGTGATTGTCCCTCTAGATCCTGTTTCTATTTCCATTTCCTTCTGATTATCTACTAGAGTGCAATATGCCAAGATTACTTTAAGAACCGTCAAGGAGTATTATATGGAAAATCAAACTCAGTGTTTGAACATTGTTGCTAGGTCATGGCTCTCGCAACCAAGGAAAGAGAAATCTCAACTAGCCAAGTCCATCCATAGATCATTGTTAAAGGAAGATGTAGCAAACATGGTAACTCTATTAAGTCAAATAATAGGACTTCATGATTCACATGAGTTTGAAGGTTGGATGTTCCTAAACTTATTAACATGGTCTTTGAAGGGAAGCAACACATTGATTGGGCTAAAATTATCAGTGACTCACTAAATAGGTAGCTCATAGAACTCCAATAAAATGATTATTTTTGTGACTTCGTACCTTTTCTACACTATTGCAAGCACCAAAAGTTGGCCAAGGCTTCACCCAAAAGGTATACATGATGATACGGCTATTATTTACAACCATCTCCCTTAGATATAGTATAACAATAGCCTACATTATTTTCAAAAGCTGAAGGATGTGTTCACAATGTTGATTGTAAGAGAAATTCAGGGAAACATGGGACTCAAAATTTCATCGAAAGTAGCAATGGAAGTATAAAAGTATGGAAATGTTTTCGTACAGTTCCCGATGTTCACTTATATCATATTAGCTACCTATGATAAGTATCCCCTAACGCTACCTAGGTTTGTTGATGATAAATTGCTCTTGATTGAAATATGCAAGCAGATTGGTCAAATCAATAAACTTAGGAAGAACAAAAGAATAGATGAAATACCTTTCCCTATCAACATTAGATATTATAGCTATGAGATTGCATTAGATACAAGGAACATATAGATATTCATTGCCACAATTAATTTGCATCCAAGTATACTATTCATTTCCCTTATAATTGTAAAGGCTATGTAGTTAATGAGTTATAGCTAAACCCTAGCCTCAGTCACTTTCTGGCACTAGAGGGATTTTGGGAGGATTGCAAAAATGATTTCGAAGTCAAGAAGAGAGATAGAATACGACTTACTGTAAGGCAAATGATAGACTTCAAGGTGGATATTGGTGTGATAGGTATAAATGATTTTGAAGTTTCCTTGGTTGATCTCTTCTACTATGAGAAAATTGAATTACTAATTCTTCCTCATATTGATTGGTCAGTTTAGGTGTTAAAAAGTCTAGAAGAAAGAACTGGCTATGTCCTTAAAAGAACAAGAGATTGGGTCAGTAAAATCATAGCAGAAAAAGTGACTGGTGAATTTCAAAATAAAGAGAGAAGAGATAACCAAGGAGCATCATCTTGAATGGCATTAGAGGCAACTTCTGGTGAGAAAATACAACAATTGGATAGGAGTGGTCTACATCAAGATGAGGATCTAAATCAGCTAGCTAAGTTTACAGTCAAAAGAAGAAGGACAAAAATGAAAGATAAATCTACTAGAATGAATCAGAAAGGAAATGGACTTAATGAGAAGGATGAAAGAACTCCTTAAATTATTGAACAACATATCCTAGTTACATCCTCTCATGACATAGTAATTCCTCATTCAAGCCTCACTCCTCCTGAGGTATCATTAATAGACATCACATAGTTGCATAATCAATTATCTAATTCAGAAGATTTAATGATGATTGCTGAAAATATAACAAGTGACATGCAAGTTTCACTTCCAGATACTACACATTCATGGTTCCAAACCAGTCTCCAAAAGAAGAAGAAAGTGATTCAAATTATCCCATCTCCATTTGATGTAATCTTTAGTTTCCTTCAGAAGCTTCCTAAAGTGAAAATAACTAAAGTGATGTCCAGGTTGGCCATTGATACAACTTTAGGAAACGTATGCATAGAAATAGCCAAGCCCATAATTGAAAAGAACGTTGATGAAGTATTTAAGCCAAATTTCATTCTGGATAAGGTTGATCTTGGTCCATCTACTGCAGAAAGAGACTTTCAAAATTTTTAAGTGACTATAGCCCAGATGTTACAAAGAGCAAAGAAAGATAAAAGATCCAAGGAGCAA
Organism: Cupressus sempervirens; assembly: GCA_028749045.1. Lineage (NCBI taxonomy): Eukaryota > Viridiplantae > Streptophyta > Pinopsida > Cupressales > Cupressaceae > Cupressus > Cupressus sempervirens. The sequence goes on from CM053783.1 coordinate 74,069,566, forward strand.
CTCAAAGAGCAAGTTTAAATGATGGTGTCTTACATCAATTCAATTAGTGATTCTTTTAATTAAAAGGTAGTAGTTACTTCACCAGCTTTAGCGGGCCCTGATGGTATTCTTGATCATGTTGTTGTTGAAAGAGTAAACAAACACAAGTCACATAGTATGATGATTGAAGCTTGGATAAACAAAATGATAGAAGATGCTTCATGCTCATAATTAGAGTGAAAGAAATATATGGAAAAGCCATCAAACAGGTACAAGAAATTTCTAAAGAGCTAGAAAGAAGCAATCAACTTCCTCCCACAAATTCCGTGCAGAGTCATATTCAGTCAGAGCATCCACAATGGGATGCTCACAATCTTCAATAAACCAGACGTTGGGCAGAGTGGATCAAACTCCTAAGCAAACAAGCTGAAAACATAGATTATTCGTTTTATAAAAAGAACCTGGCATAAAGATTGCTCTTGAAGCATGTCAGGAAGAAGCCTCCACTCATCTCTCTCCACATTGTAAACTACAGCTTGGCTCGTACTGTACCAAATACATTCTCTTTCTCCTGCAATATAAATCTCATCTCTCTCCACATTGTCAAACACGATCTCTGTGGTGGGCGGATCCGCATCTTTTCTCCATTGGAAAACACAAAATCAAAGACTAAAACAGTCATTGTAAAACCAGTTAGGCAGTCTTCCCGATACTCTGAGTTTTCCAATATTCGCTTTTCCATGAGATGCAAAAGGCACTCTCATTAAGATTTCCCTTACCAACTCTTCTGGAATTGAACTAAAATAGTCCATCACCACCAATATATTTCTACACTGCTGAAACGATTCTCAAATAATCTTGATGCTTGCCAAATCTTACCAGTGCTCACATGAATTCGAAACATATGCCGTGCTGTCTATACCCAGCGGAAAGTGCCTTCATATATACTGATTTTTTCTATATTTACTCATTTTTTCTAAAACAGTGCTAAATATAGAATACGACTGATGTTCTTATTATTTTTTAATCGATCTCACTATTTTTAAAATATCAGTTGCATTGAAAAATTATATTATATTTTTTACTACTTTTATTATATTAAGATTGTTTTTATACTAAACATAATAAGGATCAATAAGTTATAAATTATTTTTAAAAATAGATATTATAAAATTATATTTAAAGAATATATCAACAAGTAGATTCTTTAATTTAAAAAAATAATATATTGATAAAAATATCTAGTGAAATACAATAAAAGAATCAAATCAAATTATATATATATATATATATATATATATATATATATATATATATATATATATATATATATATTAAAGTTAATATTAGCTTTTAATCTAAACATTGTTTGATTAAGTGGAAGAAACTATTATAAGATTAGACAAGTTCAAAACATAATAATATATCTTCCAATTTAATAATATATTGTTAAAACAATTTAAAATTAATTCTTAAATAGAACTTCAAACATCACAAAATAAATATAATAATAATGGAGAAGATTTCTTCTACTTTGAATTTAGAATTTAAAGATAATTTCCACAAACACAAATGTATACAAACTTAACCTAAAATAACATTAAGTTAGAAAGAGTAGGAAGTGAAATGGGAAATGCAATATGCAAAATTTTCACTCCTAGAAGAGTTCTTCAAAAGAAAATTTCTATGTGCGAGGAAAAACTAAAGAACATGGATAATGTTTTGTCAAAACAGATAAATTTGCCATCAAATATTGTGCAACTAGTAGAGAGATGAAACTAAAAGCGGTGCAGATATTTCTTTTGATGGAATAGTCTAAATTTGGGATTCCTCATGACAGCCAAATGTACAATGCTCTAATCAGTGTCATGGAAGATCTATATAAACCAGATGAAGTTGCTAAACTCTATGATGAGATGATAGAATGTGACTTAAAACCCACCATTCACACCTTGAACATGCTTGTGCACCTACATTGTAGGACATGAGGGCTCCTCGTTTCAATTATGATAAATTCTTTGTTGATTTTTCACAAGAAGGTAGGCCTCATATATTTGAGAAAATTGGAGAATAGATGAGACAAATAAGGAAGTTGGCTATTGCAGATGTGTTTGTTATGTTCCCACATAAACTGTTAATAAAAACCAAGAAAGCCAACATAGGTTATGTCACTTCTAGTCTAATGGTGAGTTTGGGCAACCTAGATTCTAAATCTAGCAAGTGTAGTTATGTGTCAATATAGTTGTTTCAGTCGGGATATTGTGAGTGGAGGCTTACTTGATGCTTCCAACAAGCTCTAGTTTTTCTTAGCCTTCTCCAACCAAAGGAGATGGGTTACAAGAAAATTATCACTTACATCAATGCCATAGAACTTTCGTACTAAAAATCTAATACACATATTATTGCAAACTCTTCTCCCTTATTTCAACATGGAGGGAAGACTCACAATTGTATGTGAAAATTCCATATCCACATTATCATGTGACATTATCATGTCACATTAGCATATTTTTTTACTAAGATGTCAAAACAATCCAAATAAAAAGTTAGACCAATAGTCATGCAAAAAGGGATTCAGCTATCCTCCCTACAAATTGCACCATTGACTAAATTTCAGAAAAATGAAAACACAATGAATTTTTTGAAATTTTCAGCAGTTGGTCTTCATATAAAAAAAATAAAAAAATTTGAGAAAATTTCGCTGTGTTTTCATGAATCTAAAAAGAATCATGTTTGACTTTTTTTCTTTTTGTCTTTGGTGCATTTTGTCTAGAGATTAGCCAATGCCTAAAAAAAGAATACTCATATTTAAAGAACCGATGTGGTATCACATTCCTAGTTGTTTTTTATAACTAAGGGAACATTTCATTCAATTATGGGTATTCATTGTTTTACTAAAAGCTTTTAAATCATATAACAAGTGGTGCATGTTTTGAAAATTAAGGATATTAAGTCAATAATTGTAGATATTAGATCAATTGGGTATCAAATCAAGAACTTCCATCACTACCATTAGAATAGATACACAATTGAAATACTTTTAGCACAATTCTATCATATTTTTAATTAAACATTTGGTTGAGTTACTTATATGTGTTGAGTTACTTAGTTATTTCATGTGTTCATCATTATTTTAATGATGATATATGTATGTTTGTTACTCGGATATCAAAATTGCCTCAATTTCTACCTCTTTTATGCTATGGTTATTTTCAAAATATGCCTTGTTTTAAGCATTAAAATAGTCATTTCCTCTCAAATTTTTTGAGAAATTTTTCAGTTCAATATCTTTGGCTCATTCTCAGCTTCATCCAACACTTTGAATTTTCAAAATCTAGCTTCCGAGTCCAAAGTTGTTGTAGGTTAATGAAGGAACAAAAATTAGGTATTTTCAATTGCATCATTAACCATTAACCTCTAAAAAATAGTTAAGATCAATTGCTCAAATACGTATTTCACTTCAAAATCTTAACCATTAACCTCTCTATCAATAGGCTAAGATAAGTTTGCAAAAATTAACCTTTTAAGTAGGTTAAGGTTTGCGGGTCAAAACACATATTCCCAACCAAACCATTGAGCATTAAACATTAACCTTTTAAAAAGAGGTTAATATTCAAGTCCAGAATATGTATTTTTAAAACAATTATTAACCTTTCAAATGATAAAGGTGAAGGAAATGAAAGGTAGAAGCAATGAAAATTGTGTTCGGGTTTCCAAGAGTTGAAGGGCATTCAAACATAGAGTTAATAACTAGCAATTTAAGCATGTAATTTATCTGACATAATAGTCTCAACATCTAGAATAGAAAATTTGAAGTTTCAAAGAACATGGCATACACTCCCCAGCATGATTGGACATTCCACACAAACAAAGGTGATGAATAGTAACATCCCTTAGAAGGATGAAAATTAGGGAGTTCGATGCCTTTCTAATTGGATTTATTCTTTTAAAATAAAGAGCAATATTGGTGATCAAATAAAGATTAGATACAGAGTGCTTCTAGATTGAGAGCTTGCAAGTTTCCCACATACATGATCACAGTGAAAATGTAAAGCTTCATGGATGAAAATACAACAAGTGTTTGATCAAATGCTCTGGAAACATTGACTACCAGAATTGCCTTCATCCACTTCTATGTGGGAGATAGTAGCATTTGTAATAAACTAATGCAAAGCCTCTAAATTGTTTTATGTAATGGCTTAGCTCTGACATTTCCTGCAAATCGAGTTTTAGCAGATAGTTCAAGCCGCATGTGACAAAAGTTTTGAGTTTTGAATAAAATATATGATCATCCAAGCACATGCTTCCTGAGTCTTAGATTGACGTGAAGAAGTAAAGAAGCTAGTAATAGCTTTCACCACCAATGTGACAACCCATGTGGTCAAGGCTAGAGTATTTAAAACAGAGGTTGATGTAGCAAATCATCTGTGTCTCTTTGTATGTGACCACATTTGATTAGAAGGTGTATACATGTCAAAGCACATGAGCTATTTGGAGAAACATCTATACTCTTGGCTGTGATTTTCCCTACATCTCCCAATCCACAATACTCAATGCAGATGCATCAAGAATGAACATTGATTCATTTAACAAAAGGCTCCTATAGACACCATATCCCTTGGACTGGATTTTATTGGTTTGATGGAATAAGCATTTAGAATGTGATCAAACTATTTGACAAAATGGCAGGCTTCCCTCAACTCGTGGTTTGGTGAATTAACTTGACAATTAGGTAGGTATCAAGATAGAGTTCTATATATATGTTGCTTCAAATGATGCATTGATCAAATACATGTAGATTTATTAAAAGTATTGAAACCAAATATTGGAGCTAGCTTGGGAACTTTTACATAGTAGTATATGGGAATTGATGGATGAGTTTTCAAATGGAGTAGATGTTTGATTGTCTCTATATAAGTTTTGTGAAGTCTCTAATTTGCAAAGTACATTGAGGAAATTGAAAAAATTTAAAGTAATCAATAGGAAGATCAACAGTTGAACCATGAAATACAAATATCAAAGGCCGGATTATGCTCCCATTTTAAAAAGTACACTTCTCGACATTGGTGATACAATTTTAGGTAGCTTTTTCCTTCAAGATTTTTGATAATCTCTTGAGACCAAGTACAAGAATCCTTTAGCCGAAAAGATTTTGGAAAGTGACCTGGCTGGAGTAAGAGGGCACCCCATCTTAGTGTAGTGTCCTGATCTACTGTTGGAATACATGAAGGCCTATCATCCAAATAGTAGGGAAGTCATTTCATCAAATAATAAAGTGATTGTCCCTCTAGATCCTATTTCTATTGCCATTTCCTTCTGATTACCTACCAGAGTGCAATATGCCAACATTAGTTTAAGAACCATCAAGGAGTATTATATGGAAAATTAAACTCAGTGTTTGAACACTGTTGCTAGGTCATGGCTCTTGCAACCAAGGAAAGAGAAATCTCAACTAGCCAAGTCCATCCATAGATTATTGTTAAAGGAAGATGTAGCAAACATGGTAACTCTATTAAGTCAACTAATAGGACTTCGTGATTCACATGCGTTTGAAGGTTGCATTTTCCTGAACTTATTAACATGGTCTATGAAGGGAAGCAACACATTGATTGGGCTGAAGTTATCAGTGACTCACTAAATAGGTAGCTCATAGAACTCCAAGAAAATGATTATTTTTGTGACTTCGTACCTTTTCTACACTATTTCAAGCACCAAAAGTTGGCCAAGGCTTCACCCAAAAGGTATATATGATGATACAGCTATTATTTACAACCATCTCCCTTAGATATAGTATGACAATAGCCTGCATCATTTTCAAAAGGTGAAGGATGTGTTGACAATGTTGATTGTAAGAGAAATTCAGGGAAACATGGGACTCAAAATTTTATCAAAAGTAGCAATGGAAGTATAAAAGCATGGAAATGTTTTCATACAGTTCTCGAAGTTCACTTATATAAAATTAGCTACCTATGATAAGTATCCCCTAATGCTACCTAGGTTTTTTGATGATAAATTGCTCTTGATTGAAATATGCAAGCAGATTAGTCAAATCAATAAACTTAGCAAGAATAGAAGAATAGATGAAATACCTTTCCCTATCAACATTAGATATTATAGCTATGAGACTGCATCAGATACAAGGAACATATAGATATTCATTGCCACAATTAATTTGCATCCAAGTATACTATGCATTTCCCTTATGATAGTAAATGCTATGTAGTTAATGAGTTATAGCTAAACCCTAGCCTCAGTCACTTTCTGGCTCTAGAGGACTTTTGGGAGGATTGTAAAAATGATTTTGAAGTTAGGAAGAGAGATAGAATACGACTTACTGTAAGGAAAATGATAGACTTCAAGGTGGATATTGGTGTGACAGGTATAAATGATTTTGAAGTTTTCTTGGTTGATCTCTTGTACTATGAGAAAATTGAATTACTAGATTTTCCTCATATTGATTGGTCAGTTTAGGAGTTAAAAAGCCTAAAAGAAAGAACTGGCTATGTCCTTAAAAGAACAAGAGATTGGGTCAGTAAAATCATAGCAGAAAAAGTGATTGGTGAAATTCAAAGTGAAGAGAGAAGAGATAATCAAGGAGCATCATCTTGAATGGAATTAGAGGCAACTTCTGGTGAGAAAATACAACATTTGGATGGGAGTGCTCTAGATCAAGATGAAGATCTAAATCAGCTAGCTAAGTTTACAATCAAAAGAAGAAGGACGAAAATGAAAGATAAATCTACTAGAGTGAATCAGAAAGGAAATGAACTTAATGAGAAGGATGAAAGAACTCCTTAAATTGTTGAACAACACATCCTATTTACATCCTCTCATGACATAGTAATTCCTCATTCAAGCCTCACTCCTCCTGAGATATCATTAATAGACATCACATAGTTGCATAATCAATTATCTAATTCAAAAGATTTAATGATGATTGCGGAAAATATAACAGGTGACATGCAAGTTTCACTTCCAGATACTACACATTCATGGTTCACCACAAGTCTCCAAAAGAAGAAGAAAGTGATTCGCATGATCCCACCTCCATTTGATGTAATCTCTAGTTTCCTTCAGAAGCCTCCTAAAGTGAAAATGACTAAAGTGATGTCGAGGTTGGCCATTGATAAAACTTTAGGAAAGGTATGCATAGAAATAGCCAACCCCATAATTGAAAAGAATGTTGATGAAGTATCCAAGTTAAATTTCATTCTGGATAAGGTTGATCTTGGTCCATCTACTACAGAAAGAGACTTTCAGAATTTTGAAGAGACTATTGTGAAAATGTTACAAAGAGCAAAGAAAGATAAAAGATCCAAGGAGCAACTCAAAGAGAAAGTTTAAATGATGGTGTATTACATCAATTCAATTAGTTATTCTTCTAATACAAAGGCAGTAGTTACTGTACCAGCTTGAGCGGGCCCTGATGGTATTCTTGATCATGTTGTTGTTGAAAGAGTAAACAAACACAAGTCACATAGTATGATGATTGAAGCTTGGATAAACAAAATGATAGAAGATGCTTCAAGCTCATAATTAGAGTGAAAGAAATATATGGAAAAGCCATGAAATAGGTACAAGAAATGTCTAAAGAGCTAGAAAGAAGCAAAGAGCATAAAGTCACCTGGAAAAAGGTAGTTGATGAATTACAAGAAATGGCCAAGTTAGATACAAACACCCTGGTTCTCTAGAAAATTATTGTTGGTCCAAGTAAGAATTAGACACGTATATGGAGTAAAAATATTAATTGGAAGGTGATAAATATCAACAAAGGGATCATTGAGTTTGAAAAGTTAACAGCTTCATGGGAATAGTTGAAAAAAAAAGCTGCAGATGAACTAGTCTCTACTATCACAGGTGGGGTGGCAGTACATGATGTTCAACATATTGATTCCCAATTTCTTCTATATTCTTTTAGTATCCAAATTCATTTAGAAATAGAGACTCGAGTATCAGATGCCAAAACTATGATGAAGCTCAGTCTGGTCATTGTCACTCTAGAAGATTGCAACATTTCAGCCTATCAACAAGAGTCAGAAGAGATCCGGGAGAAATACTTTACAACCAAACTCAAGATGGAGAACATGTTCATTCTCGATTATGATTCAATGTTAATCATCCTCGATGCTTATAGGACTTTCCAAGATAAGTCAATCATGTCTAGATAGATAGAGTTCATAGGTAGAAGACCTGTGATTGGATATGTATACATTCTTAGTAATTCTAGCTAAAGTTTTGGTTTTGGAAGTTTTCTTTGTATAGGTTAATTTTAATGAGGTTAATTAACCTCTCCAAAATTATGTGTTTCTGAGTTAGTTATTAACCACAAAGAGGTAGTTCTTAACCTATGCATCTAGATAAGGAGTATTTTTGGCTTTGTAAGGGACTTTAGAATAAGGGAACATTATGCTAAAATTTTGATTAGGAGACAAATTTTGGAAAGTGTGTACAATGTTTCTCTTTGAAATAAAAAATCTCTATTTATGTTCTTGGTGCAAGAAAATAAAATGAGACATGCATTTGATTTCTTGTTCTAAAATATAGATTGTTGTAGCATAAGCTATTGATTCTTTTTGTGGTTATTTATTTTATAGTATTGTGTGAATGCTTACAAATCATGAATTAGCAAGGTAATAATGATCATTTTCAAGTGTAATTCTTGATTGGCTTTATTATCATTTTATGTTGACTCAAGAAAGTTGTGAAGTCGTGTGTAGCATTTTTCATGAATGGCTTTCTATTGATCTTTAAAATTTTAGATTCTTTATTTGAAAATCTTTAAAATTACATCATACAAGGGAGCTGCCCCTCTAAATGCAGAGGAATGCCAGATATCAAGGGCATATCCAACTATTGGAGACATCGATTTGCCACAAAATCCATTGGGCTAAATCGTGTATTTCCTAAGTGACTAATCTATTTACCAATAGAGTTTTGGTGACTCTACTAGGGAGACTAAATGTAAAAAGGTTGACATACACCTATGATGAAGCACAATGGTGGTACCCCATGAGAACATTTTTCCTATTCTCCAACAAAATGTTGGCTTCTAAGATACCCAGGAGGATATTATTTTAGACTTGAACAATCTACCCTGGAGGTGTAGACAAAGTGCTTAGCAATATCATCAAGTAAATCAAGTTCTTGAAGAAGAAGAAGAAGAATTTGGGGAAATCTTGTGAAGAGCTCCTACTGGTTAGAAAATCTTGGTCATTGAAAGAATAGTAGTTATCCCAAGAAGAAACAGATAGAATCTTGGTCACATCCAAGCGAAAGTAAATAATAACCAATAAACTGGCTAACAAACCGTATACCCGAGTGGACAAACAAAAAGGTCTACTAGATGAAGATTTTGTAGCCCTTTGGAAGTTAGATCTCAAGCCGATTACTCCTAATAAGAGGGTAAGTGCACCAAGTTGTGGTGCCAAAAAGATGACACCTCTTTTTCTCATACTAGTTTTGCAAAGTGCACACATGCTATAGTGCACATGCACTATTGTGCACACGCACGATGGCTTGGGTGTGCCAAGCCATAGTGCATACACGCTATAATGTGTACGCATTAAAGCATGTGCACACTTTTAAAAAAAAAAAATTTACAAAGCGCGTACATGCTATTTAAAAGTAAATTTAAAAGGCTTTAAATAGTTTAAAGCTTTACATTCTACCAAGCCTAATGTTTGGCTTTGGCTTGGGGGTCCAACCCAAAGCTTTGGAGTCTATAAACTAGTCTGAGACGTGTTTTGCTGCAAACATTAAAAAAATGATTGATTTTTCTTTTGTGCTCTCCTTCCAGTTTCCTCGTGGTTGAGCATCGAGAAAACCAGGTTAGATGACATTGTAGGTCTCTGTGTTAGCTACACAACCATATAATTTATTTTTTATTTGAACTATTTCAAGCCTTTCATCTATAATTTCTTTTGAATGTATGTCCATTTTTTGTCAAAAACCAACATGTACTAACTGGGCTGTAGATTTGAGCTTGTTCATCGAATTTTGCAACAACTTAGTTTTTTAGAAACTAGACTCCATTCTACACACTTTGAAAAAAAGAAGTTTTGATTTTAGATTAGTTTTCAATCATTTCTGGGGGGAGCACACATATATTTCACATTTTTGGGATGTGTCTGATTAAAAAATTCATTAAAAAAAAATACACATTATAAAATTACCCAAAAAATCTGGGATAAACTAAATAGTGTTAGGTAACTTTTGACTAGAGCGATTAAAGATTTTCAAAAAAAAAGTTAAAATTTTAGGGGGGCCATACTTTGTAGTATGCTATTTTTTTCTGGAATAAATAGTACCACTTTTTGTGGCCCCCTTTTTTGAGGACCTAAAACTAAACCATTTTGGAAAAAAATTAGTAGTTTAGAAACTAGATTCAGAGGACTATGACTTTTATTTTTGTCATATCTTAAAATTTTGAGCGTAACTATCTTCAAATTCTTGTTGAAGTCCAAAAATTGCTGATTTAAGAAAAAAAGGTGTCCACTTATACCCCCCTTTTGGCACCACAACTTGGTGCACTTACCCAAGAGGAAGAAGGTTAAGTCTGTTAGTAGGCCATCTTCACCACCCAAGGCTATTGTTTATCTTGTGGCCTTTCAAGCTCTCATCCTACCAAGTACCCTTGTACCTCTAGCCATAAACTTGCATCCTTTGAACATCATTCTCCCAAATATGGCACAATAAGAACCTCACCCACAGTCCCATGGGGAGCTTCTATTGATACCTTAGGTTTAGGGAATCAATTACATGACATGCCCATTGGCTCTTGAAAAATTCTTCCTAAGTTTTCTGGTAATGGAAAAGTCACCACTGATCAACACATCAATGCATTTTTTATAGCAAGTGGAGCAAGTGGGGTTCTTGCAATTCAACATGAAGATGTTTATGTTTGTCTCTTTGTTAAGATACTCATAGAAGCTACGGCTGAATGATTTGGTCAGCTATCAACTGAATCAGTGACTTCATGGAAAACCTTGATTCAAGCTTTCAAGAGATTTTAAACTGCCTAAGATGAACATTTTATTCTCTCCTAATTAACTCAAATGAAGAATGAAATTCATGAACCAATGCAAGAATTCATTTCTCATTTTGATCAGAGTAAATCAAATTCCTATAACCAAAAGACCCATTGAAGAAAATCAAATGACTTTCTTCATCAATTCTCAACCTTTTGATGTAAGTTTTCGAATACAAATGGCAAGAGCTCCTAATCTAGTAGTCGCGCAAACTTTGGCTATCGAGGTGGAGGATGACTTGCTTAGTTCAGTAAAATGGAGCCATGATCGACAAAATGTAAAGGGTCAGCAAGCTCTTGTGAATGACCCTTTATATAAAAAATTGGCTAATGATGTGTTACAAATCAAGAACCAATTACCCCACAATCCTCCACCTTTGTATCAAGATATTTCAAGGAGGAATTATATGCCATATCAAGAAAATAAAAAATCTAAATGGCTACCCCAGCCAACACCAAGATTAGCTATCGAGCATCTCCCATCATCCAGTAATCAAGCTGCTATGTGTGATTTTCACCTAATGATAGATCATGATGGTGCAAGTTGTCCTGAGATGGCCAGATTCTTGCAAATACATTTGATAGTAGTGAAAATAGAAGAATATGTGGCCTCGAAAGATGTAAGAGAACCTAGTATTGGGTCCTCTTCCATTTACTTTCTAGAATATGAATCTGATGATGAGAAAGTTGAAGATATTAACAATCATTCTTGCAATGTGGCTACAACAAATTGGAGACAAAGATTAGAAGAGAAGTGGGAAAAAGAAGCAAACGATAAAGCCTTTGATGAGACTGCTAAGAAAATTCTATCTCGAAAGAATACTCTAGAAGAGCCTTCGCAAGCAAAGGAAGTAGATAAAGTCAAATCTTCTTGCATTTTTGAAGACTCTTTTGATCTATTGATCATTGTATGAAGACTAAAGTACAAATTTCCCAATTAGACTACCCGAAAGCCAACCCACATCAGTTAGAAAGGTTGATTGAATGCATTGGTAAAGGAAAAGGTTCAAGTAAGATTACTATCAACCATGAGTCAGGAGTTTCTATAGAAGAGGAAAATAATCTAGAAGGGCTTATGATTGAGAAAGAATCATTTGTTTCAGCTTCTTTGTAAGATAAACCTGATCCATTCTATATTTCCCTCTATACAGCCAGATGTAATTTAAGTAATTGTATCACTGGTTCTGGTCCATCTGATAATGTTATGCCTTCAAATGTGGCCCATGCCCTAGGAATCTCTTAAACAAACCATCAAAAAAGGTTTCTTCTATGGAGGTGAAACAATTCCCTCTGGTTGGCTAGTCAAAAGATGCTCAAGTAGCCCTTGCAACACATCACAAAAAGAGGTCAAAATTGAATATCTTCTCAACTAGTTATGGGATGTTATTAAGCAGAAATTTTTGCAAAGATCTCAGTGGTGAAATCAAGATGGACATGTTTCATGCCCTTATCTGATTCGAGATAAAAGTGTTAAACTCAATCTTGAACATAAAGCTAAATATACAGTCTTGAAATTATATGATCCAAGGGCAAAAATATTGTATGTTGATACCGAACATGGAATATATATGATGATATCTATTGAAGAGGATGTTACTGAGCCCCTTATGCCTAATGTAACCAATGAATTATGCTCCATGTAATTTGATGAAAGTTCTTCTTCATCTAGTTTAGGTGTTAGGATAGTTTTGATATCATGAAAAGGAGAAAAGTTCTCAAAAGCTTATAAATTGGTTTTTGAAACCACTAATAATAACACAAAATATGAAGCTCTTCTACTTGACCTTGACTATGCAAGAGAAAAAGGGATCAAACAACTCAAGGTATTGGGAGATGTAGAATTAGTTGTTAACTAGGTGCGAAAGTAATATCAAACAAAGGATGCAAGACTAAAGGCATATAGAAATAGAGTGTGGGATGAGATTGAGCATTTTGATGCTTTTTCTTTATCTGCTATCCCTCATGAAAAAAAATTCCAAAGTTGATTGTCTCATAGTCTCTACCTCTCTTCTTATTCCTCATCTTGAGTTCAACAAACATATCTACATAGTAAAAATGATTCATAGACCCAGTGTGCTGAATAATGATCGACACTGGCAAGTCTTTGATGATGATGGGAAAATTATTACATTTCTTGAGGGACATCCTCCATTTTCAGATTTGAATTTTGAAGGATCATGAGGAGATAATCTTGAGATCATTCAATTGCAAGGTAATGTTATTCCAAGAGGGTTAGTCACCCTTGAAAGTCTTTTTGATAAGGAAGATAAAATGAAAGAGAAAGTTGAAGATACTAAATCTTCTAATTCTTTGGGTTATAAGAAGGTAAACATTGGTTCTAAAGAAATTCCAAAGATGGTCCTTATAGGGAAAGATTTGTCATCAGAAGAGAAAGTAGAGTTCACAAATCTGTTGAAATCTTACCAAGATGTTTTTGCTTGGGGTTATGAAGGTTTGAAAGAATTCATGAATAGAAAATTTAAACATTAGATTCCTTTGAAACCTAGTTCAACTCCATTTTGGCAAACAAAAAGGTAATTCAATCTGAAGGTCATTGATGCTATATTTAATGAAGTTGATAAAATGCTTAAAGAAAAGATTATCTACCCTATTCACCATTCAACGTGGGTAGCCAATATCATCCTAGTTAGGAAGAAGAATGGTGAGATAAGAATATGTGTCAACTTTTCGAGTTTGAATTAGGCATCAGTTAAGTATAATTATGGGCTTCGTACCATGGATCATATTTTGTAGATGGTATCTGGTTCTAAGCTCATGTTAGTGTTAGATGGTTTCTCTGGTTATAATTAGATTAGTGTTGCACCTAAAGATCATAAAACAACATTTACCACTCCATGGGGTACATTTTCCTACAATCGTATGCCTTTTGGTTTGATAAATGTTGGACCCACCTTTCAATGGGAAATGGATCATTCATTTGAAAATCTCAAGAATAAGATCATTGTCATGTACCTTGATGATCTTACAATATTTTTGAAACATAGAAGAGACCATGTGCATCATTTGGAATCTAGCTTGCATTTAAGTAGAACCCTTCACATCTTGCTAAATCCTAAGAAGTCTATATTTGGAGTGATAGAAGGAAAATTACTCGGACACATTATTTCCAAAGAGGGTATTCAAATAGACCCAAAAGAGTGAAAGTTATCCAACAATTATCACTTCCCATGAGTAAACTAGGGGTTAGGTCTTTATTTGGGTAGATAAACTTCATAAGGAGGTTTGTACTAGACTTCTTTGAAATTACGAAGTTGATTGTGGATATGATGAATGGGAATATAAATTTTAAATGGGCAAAAGAAGGTAGGGCTTCTTTTGAAAAAATCAAGGCTGTGATTGCTAATGCCCCTACCCTTTCTTATCCAAATTTTTCTAAATTTTGTCATTTTTATTGATATGCATCTAAGAACACCTTATTTGCTATACTCACTCAACCTTACAAAGACAATGCTGAGGCCCCAGTAGCATTCATGAGTATCCGTCTTAAGAAACATGAATTAAAGTATTCTTTGATATCTACAAAGCTTGTCAAGGGAAAAGGTTTGTCTAAAGCTATCATAGAAGGATCTCCAAGAATGAGGAAGAGACAAAAGAAGAAATTCCATTAGTTCTATTCATTAGTAATGTCAATAATTAGTTTCCTAATATCACCTATTTTTTGGCATATGGAGAATGCCCAGTTCATCTATCACCCAAAGAGAAGAGGACCCAAAAATTGAAATCTGTGAAGTACATTATCTCGGGTGACAATTTGTACAAGAAGGGAATAGATGGTATGTTCTTGAGATGTGAAGATTCTTAACAAAGGAAGGAGTTGCTTCAATTGTTTCATAATGAGACATGTGGAGGTCATTACTCAACATTGATCATAGCCTATAAAATTTTGAGAAACTATTTTTACTAGCCTAGGATGTTCGAAGATGCAGAAGAATGTGTCAAGAAGTGTGAATCATGTCAATATTTCAAAGGAAGAGTCCAAATAGCAGCACTACCCTTGAAACCAATAGTGATCGAAGAACCCTTTCGACAATGGGGTTTGGACTTAATTGGTCCTATCCATCCTTCATCCACACTCGAACATACTTACATTTTAATGGCAACTAATTTTTTTATGAAGTGGGTAGAGGCCATTCCAGTCAAGCAAAGGACTTTAGAAGTGGTGTGCAATTTCATCAAGAAAAATAATTTAGTTAGGTTTGGGGTTCCTAACAAGATTGTTACTGATAATGCTACAAAATTTTCCTCCTAGGAGATATCAGTCTTCTACTATCAATATGGAATCATTCTCTCTCACTCAGATTATTTCACACAAGGAAATGGTCAAGAAGAATCGAGCAATACAAATGTTATGTCCCTTGTGTGAAAATTGATAGATGTTAATCAGAGGTCTTGGCACAAACACTTGTATGATGCACTATGGGTAGATCATACCACAAAGAAGAGAGCAACAAGACTATCTCCCTTTGAAATCCTATATGGTACTGAACTAGTTTTCCCTCTTTCTTTGGAATTATCTATTTTGAACTTAAAAGATGCTATTGAAAACTATGAATTCAAAGATGCTCTTGAAAAGTGAATATTATATTTGACCAAACTAGAAGAGAAGGGAGATGTGGTTGTAGACAGAATACAAGAACATCAATCCCACATAAAGAAGTTATTTGATAAAAAAGCTAAACAGAGGGTGTTCTAGGAAGGTGATTCATCCTACTTTGTGATAAGTGTAGAGAGCCAAAGGGTTTACATGGAAAATTTGACTCCTTATGGAGAGGTCCATTTCAAATCAAATAGGTATGCATGAAAAATTACTTTATTTTATCATACCTAAGTGGTACCCAGTTGCCCTTACCTTACAATGGGCAACACTTGAAGCATTATCATTAGTAAAGGTGTAGTGTGGCACCTTTTTGTATATAAGTTGTCTCATTTCTGGTGTGCTCCTATTAGTTTGTCTTGCTTTTGGTTTTTCTTTTTGTTGTCCCATTTTTGGTGTTTGTTCCCTCTTTTGCAAAGTGGTTCCTCAAGTGACTCTACAACCTAATGGATAAAGCACTGTTCTAGTTATTCTGGATTCGAGTTTCATCATTGTTAGTCCTTGTCCACAAATAGAGCCAGCTATTACCTAGATATTCAAATTGCTTTAATTCCTACCTTTTTGATGTGAGCTATTTGGAGAAACATCAATACTCTCGGTTGTAGTTTTCCCTACATCTCCCAATCCACAACACTCAATGCGAATGCATCAAGAATGAACATTGATTGATTTAACAAAAAGCTCTTGCATACATCATATCCATTGGACTAGATTTGATTGGTTTGATGGAATGAGCAGTTAGAATGTGATCAAACTATTCGAGCAAATGGCAGGTTTCCCTCAACTTGTGGTTTTGTGAATTAACTTGGCAATTAGATAAGTATCAAGATAGAGTTCTATATATATGTTTCTTCAAATGATGCATTAATTAAATACATGTAGAGTTATTAAAAGTACTAAAACCAAATATTGGAGCTAGCTTAGGCACTTTTACAAAGTAGTATATGGGAATTGACGGATGAGTTTCCAAATGGAGTTGATGTTTGAGCATCTCTAAATAAGTTTTTTGAAGTCTCTAATTTGTGACGTACATTGAGGAAATTGAAAACATGTAAATAAATCAATAGGATGATCACCAACCAAACTATGAAATACAAATATCAAAGGTCAGATTAGCTCCCATTTTAAAAAGCACACTTCTTGACAATGGTGATAACATTTATTAAGTGTTTTCCTTCAAGATTTTTTGTCATCTCTTGAGAGTAAGGACACGACCCCTTTAGCTAGAAAGATATTGGAAAGTAGCCTGATTCGAGTAGGACAGAACCCCATCTTAGTGTAGTTCCCTGATCTAGTGTTGGAATGCACGAAGGCCTATCATCCAAATACTAGGGAAGACATTTCATCAAATAATAAAGTGATTGTCCATCTAAATCCTATTTCTATTTCCATTTCCTTCTGATTACCTTCCAAAATGCAATATGCCAACATTAATTTAAGAACTGCCAAGGAGTACTAAATGCTGAATCAAACTTAGTGTTTCAACATTGTTGATAGGTCATGGCTCTTGCAACCAAGCAAAGGAAAATCTGAACTATCCAAGTACATCCATAGATCATTGTTA
The DNA here is from genome assembly GCA_028749045.1 of Cupressus sempervirens. NCBI lineage: Eukaryota > Viridiplantae > Streptophyta > Pinopsida > Cupressales > Cupressaceae > Cupressus > Cupressus sempervirens. The sequence goes on from CM053783.1 coordinate 74,086,750, forward strand.
AAGGAAGATGTAGTGAACATGGTAACTCTATTAAGTAGAATAATAGGACTTCGGGATTCACAAGTGTTTGAAGGTTGGATGTTCCTATTTGTTAACATGGTCTACGAAGGGAAGCAGTGCATTGATTGAGCTAAAATTATTAGTGACTCACTACATAGGGAGCCGATAGGACTCCAAGAAAATAATTATTTCTACATGACTTAGTACCTTTTCTATGTTATTGCAAGCACCAAAAGTTGGCCAGGGTTTAATCAGCAAGGTATATATGATGATATGGCTATTATTTACAACCATCTCCCTTAGATATAGTATAAAAATAGCCTACATCATTTTTGAAGGGTGAATGATGCATTCACAATGTTGACTATAACAGAAGTTCAAGTAAACATGGGACCCAAAATTTCAATATCGGAAGGAACAATGGAAGTACAAAAATATGGAAGTGTTTTCAGACAGTTCTTGAAGTTCACTTATATCAGATTAGCTACCTATGATGGGTATCGCCTAATGCTACCTAGGTTTGTTGATGATAAATTGCTCTTGATTGAAATGTGCAAGTAGATTAGTCAAATCAATAAATTTTGCAAGAATAGGAAAATAGATGAAATACCTTTCCCTATCGGCATTGGATATTATAGCTATGAGACTACATCAAATGCAAGGAACATGGAGAGATCCATTGCCACAATTAATTTGCATCCTTATACTCTGTGTTTCCCTTACGATAGTAAAAGCAATGCAGTTAATTAGTTAAAGCTAAACCCTAGCCTCGGTCACTTTCTGACTCTAGATGACTTTTGAGAGGATTGTGAAAATGATTTCAAAGTATGGAAGAAAGATTGGATGCAGCTTACTGTAAGGCATGCGATAGACTTCAAGGTGGATATTAATGTGATAGGTTTAAATGATGATGAAGTTTCCTTGGTTGATCCCTTCTACTATGAGAAAATTGAATTACTAGATCTTCCTCCTATTCATTGTTTAGTTTAAGAGTTTAAAAGCTTAAAAGAAAGAACCACCTATGTCCTTAAAACAATAAGAGATTGGGTTAGTAAAATCAAAGTAGAAAAAGTGACTAGTGAATTTCAAAGTAAAGAGAGAAGAGTTAATCAAGGAGAATCTTATCGAATGGCATTAGACATAACTTCTGGTGAGAAAATACAAGAAGTGGATATGAGTACTCTAGATCATGATGAAGATCTAAATCAGCTAGCTAAGTTTATAGTCAAAAGAAGGACAAAAATGAAAGGTAAATCTGCTAGAGTGAATCAGAAAGGAAATGAGCCTAATGAGAAGAATCAAAGAACTCCGTATACCATTGAACCACACATCCCAGTTACATTCTCTCATGATGTAGTAATTCCTCATTCGAGCCTCTCTCCTCCTGAGATATCATTAATAGACATCACACAATTTGATAAACAATTATCTAATTTAGAAGATTTAATGATGATTGCTGAAAATATAATAGGTGACATGCAAGTTTCACTTCTAGATACTACACATTCAATTTTCCAAACTAGTCTCGAAAAGAAGAAGAAAGTTGTTTAGATGATCCTACCTCCATTTGATGTAATCTCTAGTTTCCTTCAAAAGCCTCCTAAAGTGAAAAAGACTAAAGTGATGTCCAAGTTGGTTGTTGATAAAACTTCAGGCAATCTATGCATAGAAATAGCCAAGCCCATAATTTAAAAGAATGTTGATGAAGCATCTGAGTCAAATTTCATTCTAAATAAGGTTGATCTTGGTCCATCTACTGCAAAACGAGACTTTTAGAATTTTGAAGTTATTGCTGCCCAAATGATACAAAAAATGAAGAAAGAGAAAAGATCAAAGGAGCAACTCAATGAGCAAGTCCAAAATGCTAGTGTCTTACATCAATTTGATTAGTGATTCCTCTAATGCGAAGGTAATAGTTATTTCACTAGCTTTGGTAGGCCCTAATGATATTCTTGAACATGTTATTATTGAAATAGTAAACAAACATAAGTCATATAGTATGATGATTGAAGCTTGGATAAATAGAATGATAGAAGATGCTTCAAAACCCATAACTGGAGTGAAAGAAATATATTAAATATAAATATATTATATATATTATATATATTATTATATTAATATGTATGTTATCAATATATATATATATAATAACATAATATTTTCATTAAATATAATATGTATTATATATTATTATATTAATATGTATGTTATTAATATATATGTATATTATTAATATATATGAGTCAAAGGTGGTCATAGGTCACCCTATGACCCTCTTTGACCAATATTAACCATTGTAATATGTCCCTAGGGGTCCTAGGACCCCTAGGGACATATGTCATCATTTAATGCGTCAAAGGGGGTCAATGGTTGACCTATGACCCCCTTTGACTCATATATATTAATAATATACATATATATTAATAACATATATATATATATATGTGTGTGTGTGTGTGTGTGTGTGTGTGTGTGTGTGTGTGTGTGTGTGTATTACATTATTATGTTTAATGAAAATATTACCTTATTATACATATATTAATAACATACATATTAATATAATAATATATAATAAGTATTTTATATATAAATTACGTTATTATATTTAGTAAAAATAATAATAATATAAATTATATTTATAGATTGTAATAAGATTAACATAATATATTATTATATATTACTAGATTATATCTTATATCTTTTCATTACGTTATTATATATAATATATTAAAATACATCTTTACATAGTAATATAAGTGAAATAATTTATAAGTCATAAGTTATAACATTTAAACCTAATTTTCCCTCCAAAATGGGTTCGGGTTTGAAATTTCCCAACCAGAGCATATCAGATATCCGATTTGAGAACGGATATCCAATTAGGCTTGGTATTTACCAAGCCTACCCGGTCAACCCAAAAGACGTGTTTAAAGAGGGTTTTAGTGATACTCAGACTTCGGGTAGCTGCCTGACAATGTTATTTTGATTGAAATTGAATGAAACGAAAAGAGTTTTTTAATATCGTCCTCTAGATTCCATCAATATAATTTTTGTCGAATTCTGAGTTCGATAAGTATTTATTAGTTAATTATCAATGCTAGTTATTGTAAAGTGCTGATTGACATACTGATTGAAAAATAGCTATAACTTTCAAACGGTATAACATTTTTTAAATCTAAAAGTTGCATCAGATTCTATACTTCTCCTAGTATAAGAAAAAAAAAAAAAATTTGGTAAAATTTTCTATTAGTTAGGGTGGTCAGACACGGGACTTTTTTTTTTTGGAAAAAGTTTTGGTAGAAAATTCATATTTAATTATTTATTTGGAATAAAAAGACCAAAAAATATGCGTCACATCCGGGCACGAGTCTACTTTTCATATCTATAATTATATTAAAAAAATATTATGATTTGATTTTGATTAAGGTGGTCAGACATACACCTACTTTTTATTTTCACCTTTAAATTTTCTTAGTACTGCATTAAAATTCAAACTTTTGACCAATTAATTATTTTTTTCTCCTGATAAGGCCTAGTAGTTTAGAAAATAAATTTAATTTCTTACAGATTATTTTCTTACAACTTTTTGATATAAAGTCCATAACCACTTCAAAATTATGTGTCAAGTTGACATAAACCTGATTTGCTGATTTTTCACTGCAACATAAGGCCATAGTTTGGTACACAATGATCCTGCACATACCCATTAATTTAGTGATAGTTTAGCACCCATTTAATATGATTTTATCATAAATTGCATTTAATTTGTAGTCTTCCCTTCCTCCTTATTTCTTTTTATTCCTCCTAGATGGAATTAGGGTGGGATCTAATGGATCCTCTTGGTATTCCTAATCTATGATGCAAATAATGAGGTAGGACCTATTCTTTTGGTGTCATTTATTTTCATATTCCAATCACCGAAATCTATTTTGTACACTGAAATGGAGTTTTTCACTAAACCTATAGGGAATTTTGTGAGACTAATTCCTGTTTTGGGACCTTGGGAAATCTTGGATTTTTTTGGTTCTTGACGTCAAGGACTCAATGTCCCCCTACCCCATAAATGGATGTAATGCATCCCTATCTAAGTAAGGGATGCAATGTGTCCCTAAACCTGGACCTATTTTAGGTCCCCTTCTTGACCCTTAAGTCAGGGTTGATTGGAGGTACTATTTCCCATACACAATCGATGGATAGGATAAATTTTATTTTGAATCCTTTTGTAAGAACCTTATTTTCTCCATTTTGCATTCATCATTCACATGCACCTATGATCTCTCCATCTATATGTGCAACAAGCTCCCAAGCATTCAAGTCTTCAAGTATTCTTCAAGTATTTTGGGTGTTCAAGCAAGTCGTTCATTGAAGATCAAGGATTCAACCATCAAGAACATTTTATAACATTTTCAACATTCAAGATCTATTGTCATACATTCGAAGATTGCTTGTTGCATCTTCTAGATTCATCCCTCCTAAGATCTATATTCACTCTTAAGGAGAATATCAAGTACATTCATTCACAAAGGTTTTGATTTGTTTTGATTTAATTTCCTGTTGTTTTTGAAGTTGAGTACTCAAGGCTATTGCATCAACATATTTGATTACATTCAAAATTCAAGAGCATATTCATCGATTTTACATTGCTTCATATCATATCTACTTCTACTACTTGTTAGCATTCTCTATTTTAATTTTAATTTCAAGGTTAATTCCTAAACTAGGGTTTGATCAAGGGAAACCCCCCAATCAACAAAAAAAATCCTTGTCTTGTAGGTTATGGACCTCAAAAGACAAAATGAGGTGTAGATTCAAATAACTTTTTGTATAACTTTAAACATCCAAAATTGGTCTCATGATATGACATAAAAGGTTAGGGATGCATTACATCCCCACCCCTCTAGATTGACCCTATCCGAGATTAACACCTCTCCTAGAGGTCAGCTTTGACCTAGAGCCGATTGATTTTTGGATTTTGTATATCTCATAGTTTCATGTCCATAATATGAGTTTCAACATTTTTGGAGACCATTTGACATAGCATTTTTAGGTTTGTATCCTTCAATGTGAGCCTTCTCCGATTTTTTAATTGAATACATATTTTTATCGCTTTGCATTCATATTTTACATTGCATATCTACTTACACAAAATCCTCTCTTTATGGAGGTCGAGGAAAAAGTCGAAGCAATTCACCCTTTTGCATAGGTTACGAATTGACACTTTATCTTGTGTTAATTGGGCCTAGATTAGGAGGTGGATCTTGGTGTTTACCCTTCATCTTTGCATAGGTAGTAGATTCATTCCCCTCCCCCTATATAGTTATTATCTTCATTATTTTGTGGGAAGGAGCTTCCCCTTCCTTGCATAGCAAAGAATTGTTAATTTAGCCTAATTTTCCACTTTACCATCTAATTTCCTAAGATCATCTTTAGACTTCCTTCCTCCTTTTTTATTCACTTTTGGGACAAGAGACTTGTCCAAAGCCTCTATGGTGGTAGCTAACCTTAGTTTATTGTAAGTAACATTTATTTCATTTTCTATAACTTTTTGTGAATTTTGTTCTACTAGTAACTCGTCCATCAGTTCATCACCCATGTTTTTAGCAAAGAGCTCATGTTGTGTTTGTAATTTTACGAGAGTTGGCTCTTCATAGTTTAATTTAGGAACATGAAGGTTATCTATGTTTTGGTTAAGGCTATTTTCTATATGTACAACTTGGACCCCAGCTATAATTGCAAATGAGACATTGAAAACATACATGATGTCCTAATGCTACCTATTTAAACTTAGCACCTGCACCGCAAGGAGGTGCAATAGTTAGTCAATAGTAAGATATACATAATAAATATTATATTAGAGTATGTACATAAAAAAATAACAATAATATTTATAATATGCCATAATAAACATAAATCTTCAATACAAATGTTCCATAATGTAAAGTCAATAGTTTTGATATATAATTTAATATTTTGATCAAATAGCAGTTCATGAAAATGATAATTTACTCGCTTTTTTACTTAATATTTCAACATTTTTGCTAACTACCTAATTCGCACTATTTGTTTCATCCAATATACTATTATCATCATTTAATGCTTATTTAATTGATATATATTTAAAATTAAATATACTCTATGAAATTTTGTCTATTTTTAAATAAACTTATATAAATACCTATATAATTCTCATGTATTTACTCTAAAAGTCTTAAAATAGAAGATGCATTAAAAAGTAGTAATAAATATTACAATTTCTATTTTAAGCATAAATTTACAATCGATATCCTTGTTTCCACTATCTTTTGAATGGGTAGATCCATATCTTGATCTATAATATATTTAAGGTTTTTTATCCAATTTCATAATTCAATGTTTAATAGAGAATATTAATTTAATTTATACTTATCATTTATTTCTTGACATTCAAGCCTAAGACAAGTAAAACACAAAAATGTAGCTAAGGATAATTTATAAAATGTAGCAAAATGTAAGTTTATGAATATTACATTTTTAACAATTCTATTATTTTGTTTTAAAACCCTTTTAATAAAAACTATTTTGGTGAGGAGCCTCATCCCTTATAATGTCCGAACCTTGCACTCAGCAAGACTTGAGTCCTAGTAGACTCTTTGCGAGCCATTCAAAATGAAGGGCCCATTACAATGCATGTCTAATTTGACTATAAAAAGTTAAAGATTTTATTTTCTTAACTCTTAATTGCAGATTGAAATTGATAAGTAACTGGTAAACCAAATTACATTTCAAACCAGAGTAAAGAATATACAAGTAAACTGCTATATGCAGAAAATAAGAAGAACAAAATTAGGAAGGAGGCCAGAGAATAATATTGAACCAAAATTGAAACAAAGATAGACAGGAGAGACATCGAAGAATAAGAGTGGAAAGCAAGAAGCCACACTTTATTAAAATTGAGAAAAATAACAAATAAACACAAGGAAAGGGCGCCAACAAATTAATCACCCAACCAAGCGCTACATTCCCTTAGTGAAGCAGATTTAATGACCATTCAGGCGTTACAGGAAACTACATTCCATACTGACAGGAACCCTAAACGGTCATCTAGGAACCCAATCTAGACGCACCTTTGATAACGGATTTTCCATTCTGGAACAGAGATCTTTCTATACACCAATTTCTATTTTGTCTGAAGAAGTAGACAAGTTCAAAGAAAAAGTAATATTTGGTTCAGTTTCAAATTTCAGTCTGGCATCCCAATAAAACAATCAATTTGAAAAAATAAATGGTATTTTATAAAGTTGGTTCTTAAACTTTTAACCAAGATACTGAAAGAAGGTTGAAATAGGCTAAGAAGAATGAGGCTGGTTAATCTCTAGATAAAATGTACCAAGCAAAAAAAAGTTAAACATGATTCCTTTTGAAATTGAATATCTTCCATTAAATCATATTGTTTCTTGACCCTTGCAACTCAACTCTCATTCACCGGAGTTCAACGCTCCATGCTTTTGTTTTTCCATTTTTATGGATGCTGGCGTGAAGGAGCAGCAATTAAATGCTGGGATTTGGGCAATTCTTTTTTATTTATAATCTTTTTATCAAGGCTGTGAAAATCAAGAAAACTGGTTAATCCTGAAACAATCCTCAACTTGAAACATTAAAAACCAAGGAAAGCAAATGGCAGAATTTGCAAGGAAAGAAGTGCTACGAAACCCCATGAGGAAAAAATGTTTTATAGAAAGAGAAGGAAAACCAAAATAAATCTGCTTTTTCTTCTCAAAATAAATGGAAAGATTAGTTCTTCACAGCCAATGAAAACCCACAATACAACAATGAATTTGAAGAGCCCAATAAAATAACAATCAATTTGAAAAAAAAACCTGATCAGAGAAATTTGTTTTAAAACAAACAAGGCGAACCAAAACAACTCTGTGTCAGTCTTCTCAAAATCAATGAAAAGTTTAGATTTTTACAGCAAATGAAAAACCACAATCAATTTGGGAAAAACTCCAATCAAACAATCACAATCACAGTGGACACAAATGTTGGGAATGTGTAACCTAACGGTTACATGACACTCTAGATTCCCTTCTTTTTGTCTTCTAGCTGAATGTGGTTGTATTTATACATTTGCATAGTCATGTATTGAATATCACTTAATGAATAATAAAGTGGGTTCCCTGCTGAGAGTGGACATAGCCACAAGTTGTGGTGAACCACTATAATTTATTATGTCTTTGTGTATTCTTCTTCTTGTTTTGTATATTTTTAAAGTTTAGTTGCTTTCATTGTGTTTTCTCTGCTTGTTTTGAGTCTACAATTGGTATCAGAGCCAATTTTGGCTTGAACAGAGATGGAGGAAGAAGAAGATGATATTGATTTTGTTATTGATGAGTTTCTTTAAAATCTGGACTTAGTTGAAGAGGAGGATGCTGAAGAGAGTGAGGATGAAGTTGAGGCCAACAGTGAGAAGGATTATGAAAAGGAAAACTTTGTGAGATTGAAGGAGGAGAACTTCTTACTCACTGGCCAACTGTTTTGCTTGGTCCAGAAGTTGGAGGTTTTGTGTAATATGTTGAATGTTGAGAAAGATAACTTTGACAAAGAGTGGGAGTTTTTTGAACAGTCTCTATTTCAGGAAGAGGAAAATGATGTGATCTTGATAGAGGACTCTTTTCTCACAAAAATGTATGTCTCATTGATAGAGATGTTTCCTATTGGTGGAAAGAAATCACAAGAGGATTCTGAGTGCCTAGCAACTGATGATCTAAGGAGTGTAGAGATTATAGAGCTCAAGCAGGAAAAAGAAAGGTAGGGGCTCAAGACTGCACATGATCTAGAAGCCCTTGGCATGTCAGAGAATGAGGTCCTTGATGATTTGTTGTTGCAGATTGCTGAAGTAGAAGCAGAGTGGGATGCATTGACTATAGTGGAAGACTGTCAAGAGGCCCAAGTTGTTGCTCATCTTGAAAATGGCGAGGCCCATTTTGGAGATAGAGGAGGCCAAGGAGAACGAAGTGTGAGATCTGACAGTGAGTTAGATTCCTCTTTAGATATGGGAAATAGTGAGTTTGATAGAAAAATGGAGCTGAATGGAGTTAAGTGTGGTTCCTATAATGAAATGAGTCATAATGCTAATGAGCATGATGCTCTGTCTGATATGCAAACCTCAGCATCGATGGCGGTTGGAGATCATACATCGCAGACTTTACCTCTTGCCAACAGTCCTATGTTGACTGGTCTTCTTGACCACTGCACATTCATGCCACCTAACAGATTTGTGCGCCTGCCAAACTCCACTAATAAAGTTTGCGGTCCTTCTATGTTGGGCATTGATCCCACAAAAGGCCAAACGGGTATGCTTCAACCATAGCCCCAATTCATTGCTGGAAATCCGGGCATTGAAATGGGAGAGGATTTCGGTGATGCCATAGTTCAAAAAGATTTTGGTGATGTGTTTTTCAGGTATTTTGTAGGTTTTTTCAAAAGTTAGTATCAAATTGATGTGCCCAGTAATGTACGCGCCAGTCAGCATTTATTCACTGCCTGTGAGAAGTTACAAAAGGTTTTAAGTGCCAATCGTGAAGTGTCTGTTAACTTTGGTGGCTCGATGGATGAAAATAATTTGATGGGGTTCTCTTGACCCGATAAAAACTTTAAAGAAACCAAAGATGAATGATGAAAATGCCCAAAGAGTTGAAGTAACATTGGAGAGAATAGGTATGATGGAAAATTTGGTCATGGTGGTCATTGAAGAAGGGAAACCTAGGACTATTTCTAATGTGGAGTCACTAGACACTGGTCAAATTGTCTGGTTGGCTGCGAAATTGAAAAGAATAGCAAAGTATACCGGCACCCTTACTTGTCAGCATGCAGCCAGAGCAACAATAGAGAATAATACAAGAAAAGGTATGAGAGTTATAATAGATATTTCCTAGGCCAATAATGATGTCAGTATGACAGAGGTTGCAGGGGTTAATAATAGTAATGTTCTAGCTGAGACCTGACAAAGCATATATGCTTGCTATTATTTGATAGTTTGTCAGCACATGATACAGTTGGTGAAGGAAATATATTTTGTGATGCAACTCCACGTGGTCTTAGCAATAGAGGTAAATTTTATGGTGGATAAGGACATTGATCTGTTTTATGATACTTTGTTAAGGAGGAGCCACGAAACAGGAATATATGAAGGAGTGCATTATGCACATGTTGGAAGCTTTATTCACGAATGTCGCTTAATGCATATGAATATTGTGAGTAAACTATTTGGAGATGAGTTTTTTGGAGATTAGTTCTTCACATCCAATGAATTTGAAGAGTCCAATAAAATAACAATCAATTTGAAAAAAAAAAAACTGATCAGAGAAATTTGTTTTAAAACAAACAAGGCGAACCAAAACAACTCTGTGGCAGTCTTCTCAAAATCAATGAAAAGTTCAGATTTTTACAGCAAATGAAAAACCACAACCAATTTGGGAAAAACCCCAATCAAACAATCACAATCACAGTGGACACAGATTTGATCCTATCAATATTGGAAAATTGTGGAGGCTTCTCAATAGAGACCCATATCTGTCTCTTCAGTTCTGCCCCTGTTTCTTTTTCTATTTCTGTTTCTAATGGAGGTTGGTAGATATAGAAAACTGCATTGTTGGTGCCCGATTGAAGCCCACTCAAGAAAATCCCATCCCTATACACTACAGCATCAATTCTGTCAAGAGGCTCAGGAAGATCGTCAACAATATTCCACACATTCTCTACCGAGTCATATTCAGCCACAACATCCCATTGAAAGCAATACAAACACCCAAATGCAGGTACAATGCACTCAACACAATCTTCGACAAACCAGATGTTGGGCTAAGTGGACCAAACTCCTCTTTCTGGATCAAATCGCTGAAGTTCCTGATGATACGTTCTCATGACATACATCATGTTTTCCATAAAAACAGAGTAACACAACCAATCCTTTTGAAGCATATTGGGAAGAAGCCTCCACTCATCTCTCTCCACATTGTAAACTGTAGCTTGGCTTGTGATTTCACCATTCACTCTTCCTCCTGCAACGTAAATCAGTCCTTCATGAGAAGATGCAGAACACGCAAAATCTTCCTCTTGCAATATATCTGCACCTATCCGCCATTTACAAGACACAAAATCAAAGATCAAAATGGCCCTGTAATTTCTCCCCAGTCTTTTGCGCTTCAAACTTGCAGTGTACTTGTAGTACTCATATGAACCTAATAAAACCAGTTTCTGTTTAACGCAGATACATTTGGAAAATGAGTAAAATTGAAATTGGGTAGGGACGGGAGGGAGTGTTTTCCATGATTTGTTAATGGGGTCGTATATAGTTACCAGAGGACCTACATTTCCAAGCAAACATATCAACTCCTTAGACCCACGCTCGCTCAATCTTTCCTCATAAAACTTGGGATTTTCCAGCACGGACTTCCAATTTTTACAAACTGTATTCAGAATGGTGGGAGATTCACAAGACATTTTCATTAAGATCTTTCTCACCAAGTCTTCTGGAATTACCTCAAAATACTCCATTACCAACCAATTCTGTTGTTAACTCTGCTCAAATAAATTGCAACTCGTATTAAATTATTTTTCATAAGTTATATATATTGAAGTAGAATATGATTGACTCTAAATATAGGCATGCTTTTAAATATAGACATTGATTCTTAATTTTGAAATGTAACGCTGTAGATGACGCATGTTTTGAGTATTTTTTTTTTTAATTATTCAAGTACAAGTACTACATATATTGAAAAGACTTTCAATTACTAAATAATAGTTTCCCCTCTAAGCATCACAATCGAAGCATGATAGTGGCCAAAGATTTGATCTTGCTGTGGGACAAGTATTGAGACATCTCAACAGAAACACATCTCCCTCTGTTAACCCCTATTTCCAATGGAGGGTAATACATGTAGAAAACTTTATCGTAGGTGTTCGATTCAATCCCACTCAAGAAAATCCCATCATCCCCAAACACCGCAGCATCAACCCTGTCAAGCGGCTGAGGAAGCCCATCAACTTCCGCCCACAAATTCTATGTAGAGTCAAATTGTGCCACAGCATCCAAGTGGAAGCAATACAGACACCCAAATGTGGCCACAATGGGATGCTCACAATCTTCAACAAACCAGACGTTGGGCAAAGTGGACCAAACTCCTCTTTTTGGATCGAACCGCGGAAGCTCCTCCTCAAAAAAGCTGACAAAATAGAGCATTCCTTCTATAAAAAGTGAGGAACAGAACCACTCTGCTTGAAGCATGTTGGGATGAAGCTTCCACTCATCTCTGTCCACATTGTAAACTGAGGCCTGGCTCGCACTCTTCCAATCACATTCTCTTCCTCTTGTGATATAAATCTCATCTCCCTCAGGAGATGCACAACATGCAAAGTCAAACATGATCTCTGTGGTGGGCGGATCTGCACCTTTGCTCCACTGGAAAGACACAAAATCAAAGACCAAAACAGTCATGTTTGATATTCTCTTCCTCTTTGAACCTACCCTGTAGCTCTCATATCTTAGCCCTAGTAACACCAGTTTATGCTTCACACAAACACACTTCGATAATGAGTAGAGTTTAAATTTGGCAGGGATAGGAGGCAGTCTTCCCCACAACTGGTTAACTGGGTCAAATGTAGTTATGTGAACATTCTCAATCAAACATATCAACTCTTCGGACCTCCCACGACTCCTCCTGTCATCGTAAAACTTTGAGTTTTCCAACATTCTCTTTCAACTCTTACATACATCCTTCACTCTCTCGTGAGATGCAAAAGGCACTCTCATTAAGATTTCCCTTACCAATTCTTCTAGAATCAGACTAAAATAATCCATCACCACCAAATAATATATTATACACTGCTAGAACGATTCTCAAATAATCTTGATGCTTATCGAATCTTACCAGTGCTCACATGAATCCGAAACAAACTTGATAGCTGTAACGTCTCAAATATATAGATTTTCGAGCATATGCCATGTTATATATACTAAGCAAAAGGTGCCTTGATACCTAATGTTTTTTTCTATATTTGCTCACTTTTTATAAAATAGTTCTAAATATAGAATACGTCTGATGTTCTGATTATTTTTAATCAGTCTCACTATTTTTATTTTTGATGGAGGTCATCCACAAAGACATTTTATGTACCCAATACGAGCTGTAAGGTAGGAGACTATAGTTTTTGAATCACTCTTTTGAATTAGTTTGTTTTTTGTCGATTGTGCTTGTTTCATTTATTCTATGGTTTGAAGGATTTTTTTCTATTAAAGTAAATTTTATTATTTTTACTTTCCTTTTTTGATTGGCTGAAAGCATTATTCCTAGTAGTATTTTTCTTTTTAAGTTGAAAAAAGTAGAAAAATAAGAAAAAAGTACTCAGAAACATGGCTTGTTGCATGAAGCTACATGCTCAGAAACACAGCGTCTTGCATGTCATAGATTGTATTAAAATTTAGCAGATGTATTTAACAAGTGTTCATCGTTTATGGTGTCTTTTGTGCACTTTATAGATCAATTTAATGTTGGAGCTTCCCTTCTTCTGATTTCATCTTAGTCCATCGTACTCACATTTTAGTGAGGTAAAAAATTCTTCCTTGCATTTCTTTGAATATGTTTTTCTCTTCCATTCTTTTCTTTCATGGTTGTAGATGATGACAATGACACTTGGGCATGACTTTTGTGGAACCCTTAGATTGTCCTTTATTTTGAAATGGGATGTCTCTGATTATTGGAACCCTAATATTGTAAGTTTCATGATTTATGGCCTCTTTGTTTTCGTTGAATGGTTGTGGTAAAGGTTTGTGTATATCTCTCTATTCTTTTCTTTATTCATGAGCAAAATTTTCATATATGGTTTTCTTTTAAGTTTTATATCTACACTTGATCTCTATTTTTTAACTGAGTTTTAATTAGGTAATGTGCATGGAGTACATCTCAGAAATATAGAAAATACTTGCTATTACGATGGAGAATGAGATAGTTATGCAAATGGTAAATTAAGAGGAAAAGTTCCCAGATCATTAGCTTGGGAGGGCTAAACACCCCATGCAGAATGCCTATTCATTTCACCCGATTCATTTTTTTTATGACATAGAATTTCCTTGATTTCCTACATTTATCAAAGTCATATTGGCCACTCCCAGGAGTCGTTATTTCCCCTTTGAAGCCATGATTCTGAGTAGAGTAAAGCAAAAATCTATCTCAAGTTATTACAAAAGTAATATTCATCTCTTCAATGCTTTACCAATGTGACATCACTTTTGATGCATCAAGAAAATATTGATCTAGAGTAACTTGAACTATGTTACTTGTTACTTGGTGCAAAGATTCCTATCACTTTAGATAAATTGAGCTTTACTCCACCCAACTTTATAGCATAGTGATAAATGCACATTTTGTATATTTTACCTAGCATCTTTTAAAATTCTCTGAAATTAGAGATTGCATTACTGTTGAGGTTTATATTATTTTCTTATTTTAAAAATAAGCCCCCCAAAAAGTTTGAATAGACATCATTAATTTCATTTACATTTATTATCTATTTCAATAGTCCTCATTCCTTTCATATATAGGTACAAGATTTTAAATTCAGCGATTGGCTGGAAGTTTTGACAAAGCATTTGAGGAGGGTTGAAAAACAATGCTCCTCTGTTGCTTGAAAGGTTCACCGAAGCTTTGCCAACAATCTTCCACTTCACAACACAAAAAACTTCCACCTCACACCACACATAAGCTTCTAGACAAAATATATATTGAGAAATATATGAGGCTCTTTTAAAGTTGAGAATACGGCTACAAAATGTAGATTAGGATTGGCCAATATTTCAATTTGAGACACCAAAATTCACAAATTCAGTCCTTAAATTTTCATCTTGTTGCAGTTCTTGGTGTACACTCCCTTATGATTTTTGCGTGTAGTTCAACATTGAATACAATAAACTTATGCCAATTTTTAATCCTAAAGGTCATAGTAATTATTTCATTGAAAACATAATTATCTTAATTTTTATAATTTTCTTGATTGATGGTTTTCAATGTTTAATATTTTTTCATTTAAAACTATGAAATTGAGCTTTATTAGTCAATAAAGAAACTAGCAATACTTTTTAAATAGATATAGCTGTAATTTAATTTAAATCAAATTGAATATTTTTGTTCATGCAATTTCATTTAATTTCTATGACTCAATAAATTTCTTAATTTCTAACTCATAGGCACTTTCTATATTAAAATAGACTTTTTTGTTCATACCTAATATTTCCTTTTTTACAATTTCATTTGATTGATTTTAGTTTAAATTTTGATAGAGTACATTAATTTTAGGTATTTAAGTTCAAAGTAAATTGCACATTTAAATATTTTCTTTCTATGTCCATCACGTTTAAATTCACTCTATGACTTATTAAGATTGATTAATTTGATTATTATTTATTAATATAAATATTGTATGAATGATTATCTTTAATTTAAAATTTAACTATTGATTTTAATTTAATTTTTCTACTTTCTTTTTTTTTTTCTCAAATATTTGTATTAGTTCTAGTATGATTTATTTAAATAATATACAAAATAATTTAAATAGAAAACATAAAAAAATAATATACTTTTTAAATTTAATATTAAAATAATTAAAATATTATTAATACAAGTAATTTAAATAGAATATTATATTAAATTATGTAGAAAAATATAAACTTAAATATAATAATTAGAATAAATAAAATATAGATAATCTATTGAAATGATTTAATTCAGAGATTGTGACAATCATACTTTTATGTCCCACAAATTAATATATTAAAGCAAGAAGGAAGAAGAAAGAAAACCAGTATAATAGTCAATTTGAAGGAAGAAGAAAAAGAAAACCAATCAAATAGTAATAGTGGCCAGAGGTTCGATAATGCTGTGAGACAAGTATTGAGGCATCTCAACATAAATGCATCTCCTTGTGTTCACCCCAGTTTCCAATGGAGGGTAATACATGTACGACACTTTATCGTTGGTATCTGGCTCAATCCCATTCAAGAAAATCCCATCATCCCCAAACACAGCAGCATCAACACAATCAAGAGGCCAAGGAACACCATCAACTTCCTCCCACAAATTTTTTGCAGAGTCATATTCAATCAAAGCATCCCTTTGGAAGCAATACAGACACCCAGATGCGGCCACAATGGGATGCTCACAATCTTCAATAAACCAGACGTTGGGCAAAGTGGACCAAACTCTTGAGCAAACAAGCTGAAAACATAGAGTATTCCTTTTATAAAAAGAGCCAACATAGGTTGTGTCACTTCTAGTCTAATGGTGAGTTTGGGCAACCTAGATTCTAAATCTAGCAAGTGTAGCTATGTGTCAATGTAGTTGTTTCGATTGGGATATTGTGAGTGGAGGCTTATTTGATGTCTCCAACAAGCTCTAGTTTTTCTTAGCCTTCTCCAACCAAAGGAGATGGGTTACAAGAAAATTATCACTTAGATCAATGACATAGAACTTTGGTACTAAAAATCTAATACACATATTATTGCAAACTCTTCTCCCTTCTTTCAACATAGAGGGAAGACTCACAATTCTATGTGAAAATTCCATATCCACATTATCATGTCACATTATCATGTCACATTAGCATATTTTTTTACTAAGATGTCAAAACAATCCAAATAAAAAGTTAGACCAATAGTCATGCAAAAAGGGATGCAACTATCCTCCCTACAAATTGCACCATTGACTAAATTTAAAAAAAATGAAAACACAATGAATTTTTTGAAAATTTCACCATTTGATCTTCATATAAAAAAAAACAAAATTTTTGAGAAAATTTCGTTGTGTTTTCGTGAATCTAAAAAAGAATCATGTTTGACTTTTTTTCTTTTTGTCTTCGGTGCATTTTGTCTGTAGATTAGCCAATGCCTACAAAAAGAATACTCATATCTAAACAAATGATGTGGTATAACATTCCTAGTTGTTTTTTAAAACTAAGGGAACATTTCATTCAGTTATGGGTATTCATTGTTTTACTAAAAGCTTTTAAATCATATAATAATTGGTGCAATGTTTTGAAAATTAAGGATATTAAGTCAATAATTGTAGATATTAGATCAATTGGATATCAAATCAAGAATTTCCATGACTACCATTAGAATAGATACACAATTGAAATACTTTTAGCTCAATTCTATTATATTTTTAGTTAAACATTTGATTTGGAATACATGGAGTGTAATGCCTACCCCTAGTTCACTTCTCAAATTGTAGTGTCGGATTCTTGTAGGTTTCCAAGAGTAAGCCTAAGTCTATGGGGATTGGATGCAATGTCTTCCCCTAGTTGACTTTTATGATTGTATTGTCAAATTCTTTTTAGGGCAGTTTTCTGATTATATTTTATGATTAGTGGTACTCAGTTACCGAATTTGATTGGATGTTATTTCATACTCAATTGATATATGTGTTGAGTTACTTAGTTATTACATGTGTTCATCATTATTTCAATGATGATATATGTATGTTTTTTTACTCGGATATCAAAATTGCCTCAATTCCTACCTCTTTGATGCTATGGTTATTTTCAAAATATGCCTTGTTTTAAGCATTAAAATAGTCATTTCCTCTCAATTTTTTTGAGAAATTTTTCCCTTCAATATCTTTGGCTCATTCTCAGCTTCATCCAACACTTTGAATTTTCAAAATCTAGCTTCCGAGTCCAAAGTTGTTGTAGGTTAATGAAGGAACAAAAATTAGGTATTTTCATTTGCATCATTAACCAGTAACCTCTAAAAAATAGTTAAGATCAATTGCTCAAATACGTATTTCACTTCAAAATCTTAACCATTAACCCCTCTATCAATAGGCTAAGATAAGTTTGCAAAAATTAACCTTTTAAGAAGGTTAAGGTTTGCGGGTCAAAACACATATTCCCAACCAAACCATTGAGCATTAACCATTAATCTTTTAAAAAGAGGTTAATATTAAAGTCCAAAATATGTGTTTTTAAGAGAATTATTAACCTTTCAAATGATAAAGGTGAAGGAAATGAAAGGTAGAAGCAACGAAAATTGTGTTCGGGTTTTCAAGAGTTGAAGGGCATTCAAACATAGAGTTAATAACTAGCAATTTAAGCATGTAATTTATCTGATATAATAGTCTCAACATCTAGAATAGAAAATTTGAAGTTTCAAAGAACATATCGTACACTCCCTAGCATGATTGAACATTCCACACAAACAAAGGTGATAAATAATAACATCCCTTAGTAGGATGAAAATTAGGGAGTTCGATGCCTTTCTAATTGGATTTATTCTTTTAAATTAAAGAGCAATATTGGTGATCAAATACAGATTAGATACAGAGTGCTTCTAGATTGAGAGCTTGCAAGTTTCCCACGTACATGATCACAGTGAAAATGTAAAGCTTCATCGATGAAAACAAAACAAGTGTTTGATCAAATGCTTTGGAAACATTGACTACCACAATTGCCTTCATCCACTTCTGTGTGGGAGATAGTAGCATTCGTAATTAACAAATGCAAAGCCTCTAAATTGTTTTATGTAATGGCTTAGCTTTGACATTTCCTACAAATCGAGTTTTAGCAGATAGTTCAAGCCGCATGTGACAAAATTTTTGAGTTTTGAATAAAATATATGATCATTCAAGCACATGCTTCCTGAGTCTTAGATTGACTTGAAGATGTAAAGAAGCTAGTAACAGCTTTCACAACCAATGTGACAACCCATGTGGTCAAGGCTAGAGTATTTAGAATAGAGGTCGATGCAGCAAATCATTTGTGTCTCTTTGTATGTTACCACATTTGATTAGAAGGTGTATACATGTCAAAGCACATGAGCTATTTGGAGAAACATCTATACTCTTGGCTGTGATTTTCCCTACATCTCCCAATCCACAATACTCAATGTAGATGCATCAAGAATGAACATTGATTCATTTAATAAAAGGCTCCTATAGACACCATATCCCTTGGACTGGATTTGATTGGTTTGATGGAATGAGCATTTAGAATGTGATCAAACTATTTGACGAAATGGCAGGCTTCCCTCAACTTGTGGTTTTGTGAATTGACTTGACAATTAGATAGTATCAAGATAGAGTTCTATATATATGTTGCTTCAAATGATGCATTGATCAAATACATGTAGAGTTATTAAAAGTATTGGAACCCAATATTGGACCTAGCTCGGGCACTTTTACATAGTAGTATATGGGAATTGGTGGATGAGTTTTCAAATGGAGTAGATGTTTGAGTGTCACTAAATAAGTTTTGTGAAGTCTCTAATTTACAAAGTACATTGAGGAAATTGAAAACATTTAAAGTAATCAACAGGAAGATCAACAGTTGAACCATGAAATACAAATATGAAAGGGCGGATTATGCTCCCATTTTAAAAAGTGCACTTCTCGACATTGGTGATACAATTTTAGGAAGTTTTTTCGTTCAAGATTTTTGATAATCTCTTGAGAGCAAGGACAAGACTCCTTTAGCTGAAAAGATATTGGAAAGTGACCTGGCTCGAGTAAGAGGTCACCCCATCTTAGCGTAGTGTCCTGATCTAGTGTTGGAATGCATGAAGGCCTATCTTCCAAATATTAGGGAAGTCATTTCATCAAATAATAAAGTGATTGTCCCTCTGGATCTTGTTTCTATTGCCATTTCCTTCCAATTACCTACTAGAGTGCAATATGCCAACATTAGTTTAAGAACCATCAAGGAGTATTATATGGAAAATAAAACTCAGTGTTTGAACATTGTTGCTAGGTCATGGCTCTTGCAACCAAGGAAAGAGAAATCTCAACTAGCCAAGTCCATCCATAGATCATTGTTAAAGAAAGATGTAGCAAACATGGTAACTCTATTAAGTCAAATAATAGGACTTCATGATTCACATGAGTTTTAAGGTTGGATGTTCTTGAACTTATTAACATGGTCTATGAAGGGAAGCAACACATTGATTGGGCTGAAATTATCAGTGACTCACTAAATAGGTAGCTCATAGAACTCCAATAAAATGATTATTTTTGTGACTTCGTACCTTTTCTACACTATTACAAGCACCAAAAGTTGGCCAAGGCTTCACCCAAAAGGTATATATGATGATACGGCTATTATTTACAACCATCTCCGTTAGATATAGTATGACAATAGCCTGCATCATTTTCAAAAGGTGAAGGATGTGTTGACAATGTTGATTGTAAGAGAAATTCAGGGAAACATGGGACTCAATATTTCATCAAAAGTAGCAATGGAAGTATAAAAGTATTGAAATGTTTTCGTACAATTCTCGAAGTTCACTTATATCAAATTAGCTACCTATGATAAGTATCCCCTAATGCTACCTAGGTTTTTTGATGATAAATTGCTCTTGATTGAGATATGCAGGTAGATTAGTCAAATCAATAAACTTAGCAAGAACAGAAGAATAGATGAAATACCTCTCCCTATCAACATTAGATATTATAGCTATGAGACTACATCACATACAAGAAACATATAGATATTCATTTCCACAATTAGTTTTCATCCAAGTATACTATGCATTTCCCTTATGATAGTAAAGGCTATGTAGTTAATGAGTTATAGCTAAACCCTAGCCTCAATCACTTTCTGGCTCTACAAGATTTTTGGGAGGATTACAAAAATGATTTCAAAGTTAGGAAGAGAGATAGAATATGACTTACTGAAAGGCAAATGATAGACTTCAAGGTGGATATTGGTGTGACAGGTATAAATGATTCTGAAGTTTCCTTGGTTGATGTCTTCTACTATGAGAAAATTGAATTACTAGATCTTCCTCATATTGATTGGTCAGTTTAGGAGTTAAAAAGCCTAAAAGAAAGAACTGGCTATGTCCCTAAAAGAACAAGAGATTGGGTCAGTAAAATTATAGCAGAAAAAGTGACTGGTGAATTTCAAAGTAAAGAGAGAAGAGATAATCAAGGAGCATCATCTTGAATGGCATTAAAGGAAACTTCTGTTGAGAAAATACAACAATTGGATAGGAGTGCTCTAGATCAAGATGAAGATCTAAATCAGCTAGCTAAGTTTACAGTCAAAATAAGAACGACAAAAATGAAAGATAAATCTACTAGAGTGAATCAGAAAGGAAATTGAATTAATGAGAAGGATGAACGAACTCCTTAAATTTTTGAACAACACATCCTAGTTACATCCTCTCATGACATAGTAATTCCTCATTCAAGCCTCACTCCTCTTGAGATATCATTAATAGACATCACATAGTTGCATAATCAATTATCTAATTCAGAAGATTTAATGATGATTGCTGAAAATATAAAAGGTGACATGCAAGTTTCACTTCCAGATACTACACATTCATGATTCCAAACCAGTCTCCAAAAGAAGAAGAAAGTGATTCAGATGATCCCACTTCCATTTGATGTAATCTCTTGTTTCCTTCAGAAGCCTCCTAAAGTGAAATTGACTAAAGTGTTGTCCAAGATGGCTGTTGATAAAACTTTAGGAAATGTATGCATAGAAATAGCCAAGCCCATAATTGAAAAGATTGTTGATGAAGTATCCACGTCAAATTTCATTCTGGATAAGGTTGATCTTGGTCCATCTTCTGCAAAAAGAGACTTTCAAAATTTTGAAGTGACTATTGCCCAAATGTTACAAAGAGCAGAGAAAGATAAAAGATCCAAGGAGCAACTCAAAGAGCAAGTTTAAATGATGGTGTCGTACATAAATTCAATTAGTGATTCTTCTAATACAAAGGCATTAGCTACTTCACTAGCTTTAGCGGGCCCTGATGGTATTCTTGATCGATTTGTTGTTGAAAGAGTAAACAAACAGAAGTCACATAGTATGATGATTGAAGCTTGGATAAACAAAATGATAGAAGATGCTTCAAGCTCATAATTAGAGTGAAAGAAATATATGGAAAAGCCATCAAACAGGTACAAGAAATGTCTAAAAAGCTAGAAAGAAGAAAAGAGCATAAAGTCACCTTGAAAAAGGTAGTTGATGAATTACAAGAAATGGCCAAGTTAGATACAAATGTAGTTGGTGAATTACAAGAAATGGCCAAGTTAGATACAAACACCTTGGTTCTCAAAAAAATTATTGTTGATCCAAGTAAGAATTAGACACGTATATGGAGTAAAACTATTAATTGGAAGGTGATAAATATCAACAAAGGGATCATTGAGTTTGAAACGTTAACAACTTCATCCAAATAGTTGAAAACAAAAGTTGCAGATGAACTAGTCTCTACTATCACAGGTGAGGTGGCAGTACATGATATTCAACATATTGATTGCCAATTTCTTCTTGATCCTTTTAGTATCCAAATTCATTTATAAATAGAGACTTGAGTATCGGATGCCAAGACTATGGTGAAGCTCATTCTGGTCATAGTCACTCTAGAAGATTGCAACATTTCAGCCTATCAACAAGAGTCAAAAGAGATCTGGGAGAAATACTTTAGAACCAAACTCAAGATGGAGAACCTGTTCATTCCCAATTATGATTCAATGATAATACTCCTCGATGCTTATAGGACTTTCCAGGATAAGTCAATCATGTCTAGATAGATAGAGTTCATAGCTAGAAGACCAGTGATTGGATATGTATACATTCTTAGTAATTCTATCTAAAGTTTTGTTTTTTGAAGTTTTCTTTGTATAGGTTAATTTTAATGAGGTTAATTAAGCTCTCCAAAATTATGTATTTATGAGTTAGTTATTAACCACAAAGAGGTAGTGCTTAACCTCTGTGTCTAGATAAGGAGTCTTTTTGGCTTTGTAAGGGACTTTTTGGGGGACTTTAGAATAAGGGAACATTATGCTAAAATTTTGATTAGGAGAAAAATTTTGGAAAGTGTGTACAACATTTCTCTTTCAAATAAAAAATCTCTATTTATGTTCTTGGTGCAAGAAAATAAAATGAGACATGCATTTCATTTCTTGTTCTAAAATATAGATTGTTGCAACATAAGCTATTGATTCTTTTTGTGGTGAATGTTTTTATAGTATTGTGTGAATGCTTACAAATCATGAATTAGAAAGGTAATAATGATCATTTTCAAGTGTAATTCTTGATTGCCTTTATTATCATTTTATGTTCACTCAAGAATGTTGTGAAGTCGTGTGTTGCATTTGTCATGAATGGCTTTCTATTGATCTCTAAAATTTTAGATTCTTTATTTGAAAATCTTTAAAATTACATCATACAAGCGAGCTGCCCCTCTAAATGTAGAGGAATGCCAGATATCAAGGGCATATCCAACTATTGGAGACATCGATTTGCCACAAACTGCATTGGGCTAAATCATGTATTTTCTAAGTGAGAAATCTATTTACCAATAGATTTTTGGTGACTCTACTAGGGAGACTAAATGCAAAAAGGTCGACATACACCTATGATGAAGCACAATGGTGGTACCCCATGAGAACATTTTTCCTATTCTCCGACCAAACCTTGGCTTCTAGGAGACCCAGGAGGATATTATTTTAGACTTGAACAATCTACCCTGGAGGTGTAGACAAAGTGCTTAGCAATATCATCAAGTAAATCAAGTTCTTGAAGAAGAAGAAGAAGAATTTGGGGAAATCTTATGAAGAGCTCCTACTGGTTAGAAAATCTTGGTCATTGAAAGAATAGTAGTTATCCCAAGAAGAAACAGATAGAATCTTGGTCACACCCAAAGGAAAGTAAATAATAACCAATAAACTAGCTAACAAACCATATACCCCAGTGGACAAACAAAATGGTCTACTAGATGAAGATTTTGAAGCCCTTTGGAAGTTAGATCTCAAGTGGATTAATCCTCAGAAGAGGAAGAAGGTTAAGTCTATTAGTAGGCCATCTTCACCACCCAAGGCTATTGTTTATCTTGCAGCCTTTCAAGCTCTAATCCTACCAAGTACCCTTGTACCTCTAGCCATAAACTTGCATCCTTTGAAAATAACAGGTGACATGCAAGTTTTACTTCCAGATACTACACATTCATGGTTACAAACCAATCTCCAAAAGAAGAAGAAAGTGATTCTAGATGATTCCACCTCCATTTGATGTAATCTCTAGTTTCCTTCAGAAGCCTCCTAAAGTGAAAAT
Source organism: Cupressus sempervirens (assembly GCA_028749045.1). NCBI lineage: Eukaryota > Viridiplantae > Streptophyta > Pinopsida > Cupressales > Cupressaceae > Cupressus > Cupressus sempervirens. Next base: position 74,110,843 of record CM053783.1, read on the forward strand.
GAATAAAGTGATGTCCAGGTTGGCCGTTGATAAAACTTTAGGAAATGTATGGATAGAAATAGCCAAGACCATAATTGAAAAGAATGTTGATGAAGTATCCAAGTCAAATTTCATTCTAGATAAGGTTGATCTTGGTCCATCTACTACAGAAAGAGACTTTCAGAATTTTGAAGTGACTATTGCCCAAATGTTAAAAAGAGAAAAGAAAGATAAAAGATCCAAGGAGCAACTCAAAGAGCAAGTTTAAATGATGGTGTCTTACATTAATTCAATTAGTGATTCTTCTAATACAAAGGAAGTAGTTACTTCACTAGCTTTAGCGGGCCCTGATGGTATTCTTGATCATGTTGTTATTGAAAGAGTAAACAAACAGAAGTCACATAGTATGATGATTGAAGCTTGGATAAAAAAAAATGATAGAAGATGCTTCAAGATCATAATTAGAGTGAAAGAAATATATGGAAAAGCCATCAAACAGGTACAAGAAATGTCTAAAGAGCTAGAAAGAACCAAAGCGCTTAAAGTCACCTGGAAAAAGGTAGTTGATGAATTACAAGAAATGGCCAAGTTAGATACAAATGTAGTTGATGAATTACATGAAATAGCCAAGTTAGATACAAACACCTTGGTTCTCAAGAAAATTATTGTTGATCCAACTAAGAATTAGACACGTATATGGAGTAAAACTATTAATTGGAAGGTGATAAATATCAACAAAGGGATCATTGAGTTTGAAAAGTTAACAGCTTCATGGGAATAGTTGAAAACAAAAGTTGCAGATGAACTAGTCTCTACTATCATAGGTGGGGTGGCAGTACATGATATTCAACATATTGATTCCCAATTTCTTCTTGATTCTTTTAGTAATCAAATTCATTTAGAAATAGAGACTCGAGTATCGAATGCCAAAACTATGATGAATAGTCACTCTAGAAGATTGCAACATTTCAGCCTATCAACAAGAGTCAGAAGAGATCTGGAAGAAATACTTTACAACTAAACTCAAGAGGGAGAACCTATTAAATCTGAATTATGATTCAATGATAATCATCCTCGATGCTTATAGGACTTTCCAGGATAAGTCAATCATGTATAGATAGATAGAGTTCATAGCTAGAAGACCAGTGATTGGATATGTATACATTCTTAGTAATTCTAGCTAAAGTTTTGTTTTTTGAAGTTTTCTTTGTATAGGTTAATTTTAATGAGGTTAATTAACCTCTCCAAAATTATGTATTTCTGAGTTAGTTATTAACCACAAAGAGGTAGTTCTTAACCTCTATGTCTAGATAAGGAGTCTTTTTGGCTTTGTAAGGGACTTTTTGGGGGACTTTAGAATAAGGGAACATTATGCTAAAATTTTGATTAGGAGACAAATTTTGGAAAGTGTGTACAACATTTCTCTTTGAAATAAAAAATCTCTATTTATGTTCTTGGTGCAAGAAAATAAAATGAGACATGCATTTGATTTCTTGTTCTAAAATATAGATTGTTGCAGCATAAGCTATTGATTCTTTTTGTGGTGAATGTTTTTATAGCATTGTGTGAATGCTTACAAATCATGAATTAGCAAGGTAATAATGATCATTTCAAGTGTAATTCTTGATTTCCTTTATTATCATTTTATGTTGTCTCAAGAAAGTTGTGAAGTCATGTGTTGCATTTGTCATGAATGGCTTTCTATTGATCTCTAAAATTTTAGATTCTTTACTTGAAAATCTTTAAAATTACATCATACAAGGGAGCCACCCCTCTAAACGCAGAGGAATGCCATATATCAAGGGCATATCCAACTATTGGAGACATCGATTTGCCACAAACTCCATTGGGCTAAATCGCATATTTTCTAAGTGACTAATCTATTTAGCAACAGAGTTTTGGTGACTCTACTAGGGAGACTAAATGAAAAAAGGTTGACAGACACCTATGATGAAGCACAATGGTGGTACCCCATGAGAACATTTTTCCTATTCTCCAACCAAACCTTGGCTTCGAGGACACCTAGGAGGATATTATTTTAGACTTGAACAATCTACCCTGGAGGTGTAGACAAAGTGCTTAGCAATATAATCAAGTAAATCAAGTTCTTGAAGAAGAAGAAGAAGAATTTGGGGAAATCTTGTGAAGAGCTCCTACTGGTTAGAAAATCTTGGTCATTGAAAGAATAGTAGTTATCCCAAGAAGAAACAGATAGAATCTTGGTCGCATTCGAGGGAAAGTAAATAATAACCAATAAACTAGGTAAGAAACCATATACCCGAGTGGACAAACAAAAAGGTCTACTAGATGAAGATTTTGAAGCCCTTTGGAAGTTAGATCTCAAGCTGATTACTCCTAAGAAGAGGAAGAAGGTTAAGTCTCTTAGTAGGCCATCTTGACCACCCAAGGCTATTGTTTATCTTGCGGCCCTTCAAGCTCTAATCCTACCAAGTACCCTTGTACCTTTAGCCATAAACTGGCATCCTTTGAACATCATTCTCCCAACTATGGCACAAAAAGCACCACAACCATAGTCCCATGGGGAGCTGCTATTGATACCTCAAGTTTAGGGAATCAATTACATGACATGCCCATTAGGTCTTGAAAAATTCTTCCTAAGTTTTCTAGTAATGGAAAAGTCACCACTGATCAACACATCAGTGCATTTTTTATAGCAAGTGGGGTTCTTTCAATTCAACACGAAGATGTTTATGTTTGTCTCTTTGTTAAGATACTCATAGAAGCCACGACTGAATGGTTTGGTCAGTTGCCAACTGAATCAGTGACTTCATGGGAAACCTTGATTCAAGCTTCCAAGAGATTTAAAACTACCAAAGATTAAAATTTTCTTCTCTCCCAATTAACTCAAATGAAGAAGGAAATTCATTAACCAATGAGAGAATTCATTGCTCATTTTGATTAGATAGTAAATCAAGTTCCTATCAACAAAAGACCCATTGAAGAAAATCAAATGACTTTCTTCATCAATGCTCAACCTTTTGATGTAAGTTTTCAAATACAAAGGGAAAAAGCTCCTAATCTAGAAGTCGTGCAAAATTTGGCTATCGAGGTGGAGGATGACTTGCTTAGTTCAAGAAAATGGAGTCATGATCGACAAAATGGAAAGGGTCAGCAAGCTCTTGTCACTATGACTGACCCTTTATATCAAAAATTGGCTAATGATGTATTACAAATCAAGAAGAAATTACCCCACAATCCTCCACCTTTGTATCAAGATATTTCAAGGAGGAATTATATGCCCTATCAACAAAATAAACAATCTAAATGGCTACCCCAGCCAACACCAAGATTAGCTATCAAGCATCTTGCATCATCCAGTAATCAAGCTGCTACGTGTGGTTTTCACCTAATGATAGATCATGATGGTGCAAGTTGTCGTGAGATGGGCAATTCATGAAAATACATTTGATAGTAGAGAAAATAGAAGAATATGTGGCCTCAAAAGTTGTAATAGAACCTACTATTGGGACCTCTTTCATTAACTTTCTAGAATATGAATTTGATGATGAGAAAGTTGAAGATATTAACAATCATTCTTGCAATGTGGCTACACCAAATTGGAGACAAATATTAGAAGAGAAGTGGGGAAAAGAAGCAAAGGATAAAGCCTTTGATGAGACTGCTAAGCAAATTCTATCTCGGAAGCATACTCTAGAAGAGCCTTCACAAGCAAAGGAAGTAGATAAAGTCAAATCTTCTTGCATTTTTGAAGACTCTGTTAATTTTATTGATCATTGTAAGAAGACTAAAGTACAAATTTCTCAGTTAGACTACCCGAAAGCCAACCCACATCAGTTAGAAAGGTACATTCAATACATTGGTAAAGGAAAAAGTTCACTTAAGATTACTATCAACCATGAGTCATGAGTTTCTATAGAAGAGGAAAATAATCTAGAAGGGCTCATGATTGAGAAAGAATCATTTGCTTCAGCTTCTCTGTCAGATAAACCTGATCCATTCTACGTTTCCCTCTATATAGTCAGATGTAATTTAAGTAATTGTATCACTGATTCTAGTGCATCTAATAACGTTATACCTTCAAACGTGGCCCATGCCCTAGGACTGTCTTAAACAAACCATCAAAAAAGGTTTCTTCTATGGAGGTGAAACAATTCCCTCTGGTTGGCTAGTCAAAAGATTCTCAAGTAGCCCTTGCAGCACATCACAAAAAGAAGTCAAAATTGAATATCTTCCCAACTAGTTCTGGGATGCTATTAAGCAGAATTTTTTGCAAGGAATTTTTTGCAAAGATCTTGATTTTTTGAAATCAAGATGGACATGTCTCATGCCCTTATTTGATTCGAGATAAAAGGGTTAAACTCAATCTTGAACCTAAAGCTAAATATACAGTGTCAAAATTATATGATCCAAGGGCCAAAATATTGTATGTTGATACAAAACATGGAATATATATGATGACATCTATTGAAGAGGATGTAACTGAGCCCCTTATGCCCAATGTTACCAATGAATTATGGTCCATGTAATTTGATGAAAGTTCTTCATCTAGTTCAAGTGTTAGGATAGTTTTGATATCATGAAAAGGAGAAAAGTTCTTGAAAGCTTATAAATTGGTTTTTGAAACCACTAATAATATCACAAAATATGAAGCTCTTCTACTCGAACTTGAGTATGCAAGACAAAAAGGGATCAAACAACTCAAGTTATTGGGAGATGTAGAATTAGTTGTTAACTAGGTGCAGAAGTAATATCAAACAAAAGATGCAAGACTGAAGGCATATAGAAATAGAGTGTGGGATGAGATTGAGCATTTTGATGCTTTTTCTTTATCTTCTATCCCTCATGAAAAAAATTCTAAAGTTGATTGTCTCATATTCTCTGCCTCTCTCCTTATTCCTCATCTTGAGTTCAACAAAGATATCTACATAGTAAAGATAATTCATAGAACTAGTGTGTTAAATAATGATCGACATTGGCAAGTCTCTGACGATGATGGGAAAATTATTACATTTCTTGAGGGACATCCTCCATTTTCAGATTTGAATTTTGAAGGATCATGAGGAGATAATCCTGAGATCATTCAATTGCAAGGTAATGTTATTCCAAGAGGGTTAGTCACCCTTGAAATTCTTTTTGATAAGGAAGATAAAAGGAAAGAGAAAGTTGAAGATACTAAATCTTCTAATTCTTTGGGTTATAAGAAGATAAATATTGGTTCTAAAGAAATTCCAAAGATGGTCCTTATAGGGAAAGATTTGTCATCAGAAGAGAAAGTAGAGTTCACAAATCTATTGAAATTTTACCAAGATGTTTTTTCTTGGGGTTATGAAGGTTTGAAAGAATTCATGAATGGAAAATTTAAACATAAGATTCCTTTGAAACCTGGTTCAACTCCCTTTCGGAAAACAAAAAGGCAATTCAATCCGAAGGTCATTGATGCTATATTTAATGAAATTGATAAAATGCTTAAAGAAAAGATTATCTACCCTATTCACCATTCAACGTGGGTAGCCAATATCATCCTAGTTAGGAAGGAGAATGGTGAGATAATAATATGTGTCGACTTTTGGATTTTGAATTAGACATCACTTAAGGATAATTATCAGCTCCCTATCATGATTCATATTTTGTAGATGGTATCTAGTTTTGAGCTCATGTCAATGTTAGATAGTTTCTTTGGTTATAATTACATTAGTGTTGCACCTGAAGATCATAAAACAACTTTTACCACTCCATGGGGTACATTTTCCTACAATCGTATGCCTTTTGGTTTGATAAATGTTGGACAAACCTTTCAATGGCCAATGGATCATTCATTTGAAAATCTCAAGAATAATATCATTTCCATGTACCTTGATGATCTTACAATATTTTTGAAACATAGAAGAGACCATGTGCATGATTTGGAATCTAGCTTGCATTGAATTCGAACCCTTGACATCTTGCTAAATCCTAAGAACTCTATATTTGGAGTGATAGAAGGAAAATTACTTGGACACATTATTTCCAAAGAGGGTATCCAAATAGACCCAAGAGAGTGAAAGTTATCCAACAATTATCACTTCCCATGAGTAAACTAGGGGTCAGGTCTTTCCTTGGGTAGATAAACTTCATAAGGAGGTTTGTACTGGACTTCTTTGAAATTATGAAGTTGATTATGGATATGATGAATGGGAATATAAATTTTAAATGGACAAAAGAAGGTAGGGCTTCTTTTGAACAAATCAAGGCTATGATTGCTAATGCCCCTAACCTTTCTTATCCAATTTTTTCTAAAAATTTTCATTCGTATCGTAATGCATATAGGAAAACCTAATTTTCTATACTCACTCAACCTAACAATTACAATGCTGAGGCCCTAGTAGCATTCATGAGTGTCCCTCTTAAGAAACATGAATTAAAGTATTCTCTGATTGAGAAGAATACATATGCTCTAGTCATAGTAGCAAAAAAATTTAGGTTTTACATCCTAAACTCTCAATCCAAGGTATTTGCTCCCAATTCGACAATGAAGACTCTTCTAACATAGCAAGAGATCAGTGTGAACAAAAGAGCTTCTGAGATAGCTAAAGTACAAGAATATGATCTCAATATAAAACCTACAAAGCTTGTCAAAGGAAAAGGTTTGTCTAAAGCTATCGTAGAAGGGTCTCCCAAGAATGAGGAAGAGACAGAAGAAGAAATTCCATTAGTTGTATTCATTAGTAATGTCAATAATTGGTTTTCTAATATCACCTATTTTTTGACATATGGACAATGCCCAGTTCATCTATCACCCAAAGAGAAGAGGACCCTAAAATTGAAATCTGTGAAGTACATTATCTCGGGTGACACTTTGTACAAGAAGGGAATAGATGGTATGTTCTTGAGATGTGTAGATTTTGAACAAAGGAAGGAGTTGCTTCAATTGTTTCATAATTAAACATGTGGAGGTCATTACTTAACATTGATCATAGCCTAGAAAATTTTGAGAAACTTCTTTTACTAGCCTAGGACATTCAAAGATGCAAAAGAATGGGTCAAGAAGTGTGGATCATGTCAATATTTCAAAGGAAGAGTCCAATTAGCAGCGGTACCCTTGAAACCAATAGTGATCGAAGAACCCTTTCGACAATGAGGTTTGGACTTAATTGGTCCTAACCATCCTTCATCCACTATTGAACATATTCACATTTTAATGGCAACTAATTATTTTACCAAGTGGGTAGAGGCCATTCCAGTCAAGCAAATGACTTTAGAAGTGGTGTGCAGTTTCATCAAGAAAAATATTTTGGTTAGGTTTGGGGTTCCTAACAAGATTGTTACTGATAATGCTACAAAATTTTCCTCCTAGGAGATATCAGCCTTCTACTATCAATATGGAATCATTCTCTCTCACTCCTTAGATTATTTCACACAAGGAAATGGTCAAGAAGAATCGAGCAATAAAAATATTATGTACCTTGTGTGAAAATTCATAGATGTTAATCAGAGGTGTTGGCACAAACACTTGTATGATGCACTATGGGTAGATCATACCACAAAGAAGAGAGCAACAAGACTATCTCCCTTTGAAATCCTATATGATACTGAACTAGTTTTCCCTCTTTCTTTGGAACTATCTATTTTGAACTTACAAGATGCTATTGAAAACTATGAATTCAAAGAAGCACTTGAAAAGTGAATATTATATTTGACCAAATTGGAAGAGAAGAGAGATGTGGTTGTAGATAGAATACAAGAACATCAATCCCACATAAAGAAGTTATTTGATAAAAAAGCTAAACAGAGGGTGTTCCAGGAAGGTGATTCATCCTACTTTAGGATAAGTGTAGAGAGCCAAAGGATTTATATGTAAAATTTGACTCCTTATGGAGAGGTCCATTTCAAATCAAATAGGTATGCAAGAATAATTCCTTTATTTTATCATACCTAAGTGGTACCTAGTTGCCCTTACCTTACAATGGGCAACAGTTGAAGCATTATCATTAGTAACAGGTGTAGTGTGGCACCTTTTTTTATCTAAGTTGTCCCGTTTTTGGTGTGCTCCTATTAGTTTTTCTTGCTTTTGGTTTTTCTTTTTGTTGTCGAATTTATGGCGTTTGTTCCCTCTTTTGCAAAGTGGTTCCTCAAGTGACTCTACAACCTAATGGATAAAGCACTGCTCTAGTTATTCTGGATTTGATTTTCATCATTGTTAGTCCTTGTTCCCAAATAGAGCCAACTATTACCTAGATATGAAAATTTCCTTAATTCCTACCTTTTTGATGCTATGGTTATTTTCAAAATATGCCTCATTTTAAGCATTAAAATAATAATTTCCTCTTAGAGTTTTTGAGAAAATTTTCCCTAAATATCTCTAGCTTGATCCTAGCTCCATACAACACTTCAAATTTTCAAAATCCAACTTCTAAGTCCAAAGTTGTTGCAGGTTAATGAAGGAACCAAAAATACATATTTTCAATTGCATCATTAACCATTAACCTCTAAAAAAAGGTTAAGATCAATTGCAAAAAATACATATTTCACTTCAAAATCTTAACCATTAACCTCTCTATCAAAAGGTTAAGATAAGTTTGCAAAATTAACCTTTTAAGAAGGTCAAGGTTTGGGGGTCAAAACACGTATTCCCAACCAAACCATTAACCATTAACCTTTTAAAAAGAGGTTAATATTCAAGTCCAAAATATGTGTTTTTAAGACAGTTGTTAACCTTTCAAATGATAAATGTGAAGGAAATAAAACGTAGAAGCAATGAAAATTGTGTTTGGGTTTCCAAGAATTGAAGGGCATTCAAATATAGACGTAATAACTGGCAATTTAAGTGTGTAATTTATCTGACATAATAGTCTCAACACCTAGAATAGAAAATCTAAAGTCTCAGAGAACATGTCATACACTCCCTAGCCTGATTGGACATTCCACATGAAGAGAGGTGATAAATAATAACATCCCTTAGAAGGATGAAAGTTAGGGAGTTTGATACCTTTTTGATTGGATTTATTCTTTTAAAATAAAGAGCAATATTAGTGATCAAATAAAGATTAAATATATACTGCTTCTAGTTTGAGAGCTTGCAAGGTTCCCATGTACATGATCATAGTGAAAATGCAAAGCTTCATGGACAAAAACACAAGTGTTTGATCAAATGCTCTAGAAAAATTGATTGCAAAAATTGCCTTCATCCACTTCTACGCAGGAGATAGCAGCATTAGTGTTGGAATGCATGAAGGCCTGTCATCCAAATACTAGGGAAGACATTTCATCAAATAATAAGTTGTTTGTCCATATAGATCCTGTTTCTATTTCCATTTCCTTCTGATTACCTTCCAAAGTGCAATATGCCAACATTAATTTAAGAACTGCCAAGGAGTACTAAATGATGAATCAAACTTAGTGTTTCAACATTGTTGCTAGGTCATGGCTCTTGCAACCAAGGAAAGGGAAATCTAAACTATCCATGTCCATCCATAGATCATTGTTAAAGGAAGATGTAGTGAACTTGGTAACTCTATTAAGTAGAATAATAGGACTTCGGGATTCATAACTGTTTGAAGGTTGGATGTTCCTATTTGTTAACATGGTCTTCGAAGGGAAGTAGTGCATTGATTGAGCTAAAATTATCGGTGACTCACTACATAGGGAGCCCATAGAACTCCAAGAAAATGATTATTTCTACATGACTTTGTACCTTTTCTATGCTATTGCAAGCACCAAAATTTGGCCAGAGCTTAACTAGCAAGGTATATATGATGATATGGCTATTATTTACAACCATCTCCCTTAGATACAGTATAACAATAGCCTACATCATTTTTGAAGGGTGAATGATGCATTCACAATGTTGACTATAAGAGAAATTCAAGAAAACATGGGACTCAAAATTTCAATATTGAAAGCAACAATGGAAGTAAAAAAATATGCAAGTGTTTATATACAGTTCTCAAAGTTCACTTATATCAGATTAGCTACCTATGATGGGTATCCCCTAATGCTACCTAGGTTTGTTGATGATAAATTTCTCTTGATTGAAATGTGCAAGTATATTAGTCAAATCAATAAATTTTGCAAGAATAAGAAAATAGATGAAATACCTTTCCCTATTGGCATTGGATATTATAGCTATGAGACTACATCAGATACAAGGAACATGGAGAGATCCATTGCCACAATAAATTTGCATCCTTATACTATGTGTTTCCCTTATGATAGTAAAGGCTATGCAGTTAACTAGTTAAAGCTAAACCCCAGCCTCAATCACTTTCTGACTCTAGATGACTTTTGGGATGACTGTGAAAATGATTTCAAAGTATGGAAGAAAGATTGGACACAGCTTACTATAACGCATGTGATAGACTTCAAGGTGGATATTAATGTGACAGGTTTAAATGATGATGAAGTTATCTTGGTTGATCCCTTCTACTATGAGAAAATTGAATTACTAGATCTTCCTCCTATTGATTGTTCAATTTAAGAGTTTAAAAGCTTAAAGGAAAGAACCACCTACGTCCTTAAAAGAATAAGAGATTGGGTTAGTAAAATCAGAGTAGAAAAAGTGACTAGTGAATTTCAAAGTAAAGAGAGAAGAGATAATCAAGGAAAATCTTATCGAATGGCATTAGAGGTAACTTCTGGTGAGAAAATACAACAAGTGGATATGAGTACCCTAGATGAAGATGAAGATCTAAATCAGTCAGCTAAGTTTATAGTCAAAAGAAGAAGGACAAAAATGAAAGGTAAATCTACTAGAGTGAATCAGAAAGGAAATGAGCCTAATGAGAAGAATCAAAGAAACCCTCAAACTATTGAACAACACAACCCAGTTACAACCTCTCAAGATGTAGTAATTCCTCATTCGAGCCTCTCTCCTCCCAAGATATCATTAATATACATCATACAATTGGATAAACAATTGTCTAATTCAACAGATTTAATGATGATTGCTGAAAATATAATAGGTGACATGCAAGTTTCACCTCTAGATACTACACATTAATGTTTCCAAACTAGTCTCCAAAAGAAGAAGAAAGTTGTTCAAATGATCCTACCTCCATTTGAGCAAGTCCAAAATGCTAGTGTCTTACATCAAGTTGAATAGTGATTCGTCTAATGCGAAGGTAATAGTTATTTCACTAGCTTTGGCAGGCCCTAATGGTATTCCTAATCATGTTATTATTGAAATAGTAAACAAACATAAGTCATATAATATGATGATCGAAGCTTGGATAAATAGAATGATAGAAGATGCTTCAAAACTCATAACTAGAGTGAAAGAAATATAATATATATAATATATATTATTATATTAATATGTATGTTATAAATATATATATATATATATATATAAATATAATAACGTAATACATATATATATGTTATTAATATATATAATAATGTAATATTTTTATTAAATATAATAACTTAATATATATATATGTGTATATATTAATATTAATTTTATTAATATATATGTATATTATTAATATATATGAGTCAAAGGGTTTGACCCATATTAACCATTGTAATATGTCCCTAGGGGTCCTAGGATCCCTGGGGACATATGTCGTCATTTAATGCATCAAAGGGGGTCAATGGTAAAAATAATAGTAATATAAACTATATTTATAGATTGTAATAAGATTAACATAATATATAATTATATATTACTAGATTATATCTTATATCTTTACATTACGTTATTAAATATATAATATGTTAAAATACATCTTTACATAGTAATATAAGTGAAATAATTTATAAATCATAAGTTATAATGTTTAAACTTAATTTTCCCTCCAAAATGGGTTGGGGTTTAAAATTTCCCAACCGGAGCATATCAGATATCCAATTTGAGATCGGATATCCGATTCGAGATTAGATATCCAATTAGGCTTGGTATTTACCAAGCCTACCTGGTCAACCCAAAAGACGTGTTTAAAAAGGGTTTTAGTGATACTCAGACTTTGGGTAGCCATCTAACAATGTTATTTTGATCGAAATTGAATGAAACGAAAAGAGTTTTTTAATATCACCCTCTAGATTCCATCAATATAATTTTTGTCAAATTCTCAGTTTGATAAGTATTTATTAGTTAATTATCAATCAAAGTTATTGTAAAGTGCTGATTGACATACTGATCGAAAAATAGCTATAACTTTCAAACGGTATAACATTTTTTAAACCTAAAAGTTGCGTCACATTCTATACTTCGCCTAGTATAAGAAAAATAAATTTAAAATTTGGTAAAATTTTCTATTAGTTAGGGTGGTCAGAGACGGGACTCTTTTTTTTTTGGAAAAAGTTTTGGTAGAAAATTCATATTTAATTATTTATTTGCAATAATAAGACCGAAAAATATGCGTCACATCTGGGTATGTGTCTAATTTTCATATCTATAATTATATTAAAAAAAATTATGATTTGATTTTGATTAAGGTGGTCAGACATACACCTACTTTTTATTTTCGCCTTGAAATTTTCTTAGTACTGCATTAATATTCAAACTTTTGATCAATTAATTATTTTTTTCTGTTGATAAGGCCAAGTAGTTTAGAAACTACATTCAATTTCTTACAACTTTTTGATATAAAGTCCATAACCACTTCAAAACTATGTGTCAAGTTGACATAAACCTGATTTGTTGATTTTTAGTGATAGTTTAGCACCCATTTAATTTAGTGATAGTTTAGCACCCATTTAATATGATTTTATTATAAATTACATTTAATTATTACTCTTCCCTTCCTCCTTATTTCTTTTTATTCCTCCTAGATGGAATTAGGGTGGGATCTAATGGATCCTCTTGGTATTCCTAATCTATAATGCAAATAATGAGGTAGGACCTATTCTTTTGGTGTCATTTATTTTCATATTCCAATCACCAAAATCTATTTTCTACACTAAAATGGAGCTTTTCACTAAACCTATAGGGAATTTCGTGAGACTAATGCCTATTTTGGGACCTTGGGAAATCCTGGATTTTTTTGGGTCTTGAGGTCAAGGATTCAATGTTCCCCTACCCCATAAATCGATGTAGTGCATCCCTATCTAAGTATGGGATTGAATGTGTCCCTAAACATAGACCTATTTTAGGTCCCCTTCTTGACCCTTAAGTCAAGGTTGATTCGAGGTACTATTTCCCTTACACAATCGATGGATAGGATAAATTTTATTTTGAATCATTTTGTAAGAACCTTATTTTCTGCATTTTGCACTCATCATTCACATGCACCTGTGATCTCTCCATCTATGTGTGCAACAAGCTCCCAAGCATTCAAGTCTTCAAGTATTCTTCAACTATTTTGGGTGTTCAAGCAAGTCCTTCATTGAAGATCAAGGATTCAACCATCAAGAACTTTTTATAACATTTTCAACATTCAAGATCTATCGTCATACATTCAAAGATTGTTTGTTACATCTTCTACATTCATCCCTTCTAAGATCTATATTCACTCTTAAGGAGAATATCAAGTACATTCATTCACAAAGGTTTTGATTTGTTTTGATTTAATTTCCTATTGTTTTTGAAGTTGAGTACTCAAGGCTATTGCATCAAAGTATTTGATTACATTCAAAATTCAAGAGCATATTCATCGATTTTACATTGCTTCATATCATATCTACTTCTACTACTTGTTAGCATTCTCTATTTTAATTTTAATTTCAAGGTTAATTCCTAAACTAGGGTTTGATCAAGGGAAACCCCACAATCAACAAAAAAAATCCATTTCTTGTAGGTTATGGACCTCAAAAGACAAAACGAAGTGTAGACTCAAATAACTTTTTGTATAACTTTAAACATCCAAAATTGGTCTCATGATATGACATAAAAGGTCAAGGACGCATTACATCCCCACCCCTCTAGATTGACCCTATCCTAGATTACACCTCTCCTAGAGGTCAGCTCTGAGCTATAGACGATTGATTTTTTGATTTTGTATATCTCATAGTTTCATGTCCATAATATGAGTTTCAACATTTTTGGAGACCATTTGACATAGCATTTTTAGGTTTGTATCCTTCAAGGTGAGCCTTCTCCTATTTTCTAATTGAATACATAGTTTCATTGATTTGTATTCATATTTTACATTGCATATCTACTTATACAAAATCCTCTCTTTATGGAGGTCAAGGAGAAAGTCCAAGCAATTCACCCTTTTGCATAGGTTACGAATTGACACTTTATCTTGTGTTAATTGGGCCTATATTAGGAGGTGGATCTTGGTGTTTACCCTTCATCTTTGCATAGGTAGTAGATTCATTCCCCTCCCTAATTTTCCACTTTACCATCTAATTTCCTAAGATCAACTTTAGACTTCCTTCCTCCTTTTTTATTCACTTTTGGGACAAGAGACTTGTCCAAAGCCTCTATGGTGGTAGCTAACCTTAGTTTATTGTAAGTAACATTTATTTCATTTTCTATAACTTTTTGTGAATTTTGTTCTACTAGTAACTCCTCCATCAGTTCATCACCCATGTTTTTAGCAAAGAGCTCATGTTGTGTTTGTAATTTTATGAGAGTTGGCTCTTCATAGTTTAATTTAGGAACATGAAGGTTATCTATGTTTTGGTTAAGGCTATTTTCTATATGTACAACCTGGACCCTAGCTATAATTGCAAATGAGACATTGAAAACATACATGATGTCCTAATGCTACCTATTTAAACTTAGCACATGCACCACAAGGAGGTGCAATAGTTAGTCAATAGTAAGATATACATAATAAATATTATATTAGAGTATGTACATAAAAAAATAGCAATAATATTTATAATATGCCATAATAAACATAAATCTTCTATTCAAATGTTCCATAATGTAAAGTCAATAGTTTTGATGTATAATTTAATATTTTGATTAAAATTAGGAATAGTAGTTCATGAAAATGATAATTTACTCGCTTTTTTACTTCATATTTCAACATTTATGCTAACTACCTAATTGTCAATATTTGTTTCATCCAATATACTATTATCATCATTCAATGGTTGTTTAATTGATATATATTTAAAATTGAATATACTCTATGAAATTTTGTCTATTTTTAAAAAAACTTATATAAATACCTATATAATTCTCATGTATTTACTCTAAAAGTCTTAAAATAGAAGATGCATTAAAAAGTAGTAATAAATATTACAATTTCTATTTTAAGCATAAATTTACAATCGATATCCTTGTCTCCACTATGTTTTGAATGGGTAGATCCATATCTTGATCTATAATATATTTAAGGTTTTTTATCCAATTTCATAATTCAATTTTTAATAGAGAATATTAATTTAATTTATACTTATCATTTATTTCTTGACATTCAAGCCTAAGACAAGTAAAACACAAAAATGTAGCTAAGGATAATTTATAAAATGTAGCAAAATGTAAGTTTATGAATATTACATTTTTAACAATTCTATTATTTTGTTTTAAAACCCTTTTAATAAAAACTATTTTGGTGAGGAGCCTCATCCCTTATGATGTCGGAACCTTGCACTCAGCAAGACTTGAATCCTAGTGGACTCTTTGCGAGCCATTCAAAATGAAGGGCCCATTACAATGCATGTCTAATTTGACTATAAAAAGTTAAAGATTTTATTTTCTTAACTCTTAATTGCAGATTGAAATTGATAAGTAATTAGTAAACCAAATTACATTTCAAGCTAGAGTAAAGAATGTACAAGTAAACTGCCATATGCAGAAAATAAGAAGAACAAAATTAGGCAGGAGGCCAGAGAATAATATTGAACCAAAATGAGATCTATCAACCATCTCAAGTTTCGATTGCATAAAGTGTAATAAGAAAGACAGACAAGAGATACATCGAAGAATAAGAATGGAAAGCAAGAAGCCACACTTCATTAAAATTGAGAAAAATAACAAATAAATCCGTTATTTTAAATAAAAATTTAAAAACTATTTTATCCTTACATAGTGAATTGGTAACATTTGTTCTATATTAGTTAGATGGGTAACCTAAAATTGCACAATCAAAATACATAATTGAACTACAAACCCAGTACTACTCATCATTGACCATCATGTACAAATAAAAGGTGATAAATAGCAGAATGTATGTTTGCACGTGACATGACATCTTTTAACATTTATGTCACCTGAGGTGCAAACATTTTTCTATTTAGCCATTTCCAAAACACAATATGGTGTGCAAAAGCATAATCCTTAGCTCATTCCTCCATGTCATCATTTTGAACTTTCAGTGTCACTCTCACTCTCACTTTCACCCCTCTTCACCTTCTATATCATTTAGTGTCTCCGACACAAATAATTATTCAAATTTAAAAGTTTAACCTTTCTATATGTATCTTTATACACATAAAATTGTATTCTCTAATATATTAATTAATATTTTTTTTTTCAATTACCATGATCCTCACACCTTCTTACATAAATAAAATAGATCTAAATTGATATTTCTCAACATATGATTTCACCTAAATATGTTTAATGTATCCACACTAGTCATTACAATCTATTTATTCTAATATTTAAAATATATATTATTACTTATTGTATTGTAATATATCATCTTTAAGAGTCCATGAAATTTTAGAGAAAGCACTTAGTTTTTATATTAAATAACGTTAATAGAAAATGAAAAAGACATTTTCAATTAAGTAGGGGAAACTTGAAAAAGAGAGAAGAAAGGCGAAGGATGTTCAGATCAAATTAATCGCCCAACCAAGCGCTACATTCCCTTAGTGAAGCATATTTAATGATCATTCAAGCGTTATAAGAAACTACATTCCATACAGGAATGACATAATGCACATTTAGCATATGTATTTAACAAGTGTTCATCTTTTATGGTGTCTTTTGTGCACTTTAGAGATCAATTTAATGTTGGAGCTTCCCTTCTTCTGATTTCATCTTAGTCCATCGTACTCACATTTTAGTGAGGTAAAAAATTCTTCCTTGCATTTCTTTGAATATGTTTTTCTCTTCCATTCTTTTCTTTCATGGTTGCAGATGATGACAATGACATTTGGGCATGACTTTTGTGGAACCCTTAGATTGTCCTTTATTTTGAAATGGGATGTCTCTAATTATTGGAACCCTAATATTGTAAGTTTCATGATTTATAGTCTCTTTGTTTTGATTGAATGGTTGTGGTAAAGGTTTGTGTATATCTTTCTATTCTTTTCATTCTTCATGGGAAAAATTTTCATATATGGTTTTCTTTTAAGTTCTATATCTAGACTTGATCTCTATTTTTTAACTGAGTTTTAATTAGGTAATGTGCATGGAGTAGGTCTCAGAAATATGGAAAATACTTGCTGTTATGATGGAGAATGAGATAGTTATGCAAATTGTAAACTAAGAGGAAAAGCTCCCAGATCATTAGCTTGTGAGGGCTAAACACCCCATGCAGAATGCCTATTCATTTCACCTGATTCATTTTCTTTTATGACATAGAATTTCCTTGATTTCCTACATTTATCAAAGTCGTATTGGCCACTTCTAGGAGTCCTTATTTCCCCTTTGAAGCCATGATTCTGAGTAGAGTAAAGCCAACATCTATCTCAAGTTATTACAAAAAGTAATATTCATCTCTTCAATGCTTTACCAATGTGACATCACTTTTGATGCATCAAGAAGATATTGATCTAGAGTAACCTAAACTATGTGACTTGTTACTTGGTACAAAGAAAAAGTGTTGATGCAAGGGTAGAGTTATGGATTTGAATATCTTATGACTAATAATGTTTGTTGATATTGTCCGATTTGACAAACTAACAATCAAAACCTATTTTTATTTCTCTTTATTGGTGTAAAGATCACTTTTCTTCTAAAGTTTTATGAACATTCCTATCACTTTAGATTAAATGAGCTTTACTCCACTCAACTTTATAGCATAGTGATAAATGCACATTTTGTATATTTTACCTAGCATCTTTTAAAATTCTCTGAAATTAGAGATTGCATTACTGTTGAGGTTTATATTATTTTCTTATTTTAAAAATAAGCCCCCCAAATAGTTTGAATAGACATCATTAATTTTGTTTACATTTATTATCTATTTCAACAGTCCTCATTCCTTTCATATATAGGTACAAGATTTTGAATTCAGCGATTGGCTGGAAGTTTTGACAAAGCATTTGAGGAGGGTTGGACAACAATACTCCTCTATTGCTTGAAAGGTTCACCAAAGTTTTGCCAACAATCTTCCACCTCATAGCACAAAAAACTTCCACCTCACACCACACATAAGCTTCTGGACAAAATATATATTGAGAAATATATGAGGCTCTTTTAAAGCTAAGAATACGGCTAGGCAATGTAGATTAGGATTGGCCAATATTTCAATTTGAGACACCAAAATTCACAAATTCAATTCTTAAATTTTCATCTTTCTGCAATTCCTTGTTTACACTCCCTTATGATTTTTACATGTAGTTCAACATTGAATACAATAAACTTATGCCAATTTTTAATCCTAAAGGTCATAGTAATTATTTCATTGAAAACATAATTATCTTAATTTTTATAATTTTCTTGATTGATGGTTTTCAACGTTTAATATTTTTTCATTTAAAACTATGAAATTCAGCTTTATTAATCAATAAAAAAACTAGCAATACTTTTTAAATAGATATAGCTGTAATTTAATTTAAATCAAATAGAATATTTTTTTCATGCAATTTCATTTAATTTTTATGACTCAATAAATTTCTTACTTTCTAACTCATAGGTACTTTCTGTAGGGCCCATTTGTCGTTGCACCAAGAGCCATGATTGTTAGTGAACATGGAACACCACATAATTAACCACCTGTGGGCAAGGGAGCGCGTCACATCACCCAACAATCTCCCCCTCGACGCGCATACCAGGTGCTTACACGGGTCAGGAAGGCACCGGAGAGATTTGAACCCATGACCAGGCCAAAACCAGGCTCTGATACCAATTGTAGGGCCCATTTGCCATTGCACCAAAAGCCACGACTGTTAGTGAACATGGAACACCACATAATTAACCACCTGTGGGCAGGGGAACGCGTCGCATCACCCAACACTTTCTATATTAAAATAGACTTTTTTGTTCATACCTAATATTTCCTTTTTTACAATTTTATTTGATTGATATTAGTTTAAATTTTGATAGAGTACATTAATTTTAGGTATTTAAGTTCAAAGTAAATTGCACGTTTAAATATTTTCTTGCTATGTCCATCACATTTAAATTCACTCTATGACTTATTAAGATTGATTAATTTGATTATTATTTATTAATATAAATATTGTATGAATGATTATCTTTAATTTAAAATTTAACTATTGATTTTAATTTAATTTTTCTACTTTCTTTTTTTTTTCTAAAATATTTGTATTAGTTCTAGTATGATTTATTTAAATAATATACAAAATAATTTAAATAGAAAACATAAAAAAATGATATACTTTTTAAATTTAATATTAAAATAATTAAAATATTATTACTACAAGTAATTTAAATAGAATATTATATTAAATTATTTAGAAAAATATAAACTTAAATATAATAATTAGAATAAATAAAATATAGATAATCTTTTGAAATGATTTAATTCAGAGATTGCGACAATCATACTTTTATGTCCCACAAATTAATATATTAAAGCAAGAAGGAAGAAGAAAGAAAACCAGTATAATAAAAAGAAAACCAATCAAATAGTAATAGTGGCCACAGTTTCGATAATGCTGTGAGACAAGTATTGAGGCATCTCAACAGAAATGCATCTCCCTGTGTTCACCCCAGTTTCCAATGGAGGGTAATCCCATTCAAGAAAATGCCATCATCCCCAAACACAGTGGAATCAACACAATCAAGAGGCCGAGGAAGACCATCAACTTCCTCCCACAAATTCTGTGCAGAGTCATATTCAGTCAGAGCATCCCTCTTCAATAAACCAGACGTTGGGCAGAGTGGACCAAACTCCTGAGCAAACAAGCTGAAAACATAGAGTATTCCTTTTATAAAAAGAGCCTGGCATAAAGATTGCTCTTGAAGCATGTCGGGAAGAAGCCTCCACTCATCTCTCTCCACATTGTAAACTGCAGTTTGGCTCGTACTATACCAAATACATTCTCTTCCTCCTGCAATATAAATCTCATCTCCCTCGAGAGATGCACAGTATGCAAAGTCAAACACGATCTTTGTGGTGGGCGGATCTGCATCTTTTCTCCATTGGAAAAACACAAAATCAAAGACTAAAACAGTCATGCTTGATGATGTCTTCCTCCTCTTAGTACCCACTCTGCAGCACTCATATATTGACCCAAGTAAAACCAGTTTATGCTTCACACAAACACACTTGGAGAATGTGTAGAATTCAAATTGGGTAGGAACGAGAGGCAGTCTTCCCCATACTTGGTTAACGGGGTCAAATGTAGTTATGCAAACATTCTCAATCAAACATATCAACTCTTCAGACCTCCCACGACTCCTCCTATCTTCGTAAAACTCTGAGTTTTCCAATATTCTCTTCCAACTCTTACATACATCCTTCGCTTTTCCATGAGATGCAAAAGGCACTCTCATTAAGATTTCCCTTGCCAACTCTTCTGGAACTGCACTAAAATAGTCCATCACCACCAATATATTTGTACACTGCTAAAACAATTCTCAAATAATCTTGATGCTTGCCAAATCTTACCAGTGCTCACATGAATTCGAAACAAAGTCGATAGCTGTAACGTCTCAAACATATGTCGTGCTATCTATACCCAGCGGAAAGTGCCTTCATATATACTGATTTTTTCTATATTTACTCACTTTTTCTAAAACAGTTTTAAATATAGAATATGGCTGATGTTCTTATTATTTTTAATCGATCTCACTATTTTTAAAATATCAGTTGCATTGAAAAATTATATTATATTTTTTACTACTTTTATTATATTAAGATTGTTTTTATACTAAGCATAATAAGGATCAATAAGTTATAAATTATTTTAAAAAATAGATATTATAAAATTATGTTTAAAGAATATATCAACAAGTAGATTCTTTAATTTAAAAAAATAATATATTGATAAAAATATTTAGTGAAATACAATAAAAGAATCAAATCAAATTATATATATATACATATATACATATATACATATACATATACACATATACATATACATATACATATACATATATACATATAGATATACATATATACATATACATATATATATGTATATATGTATATCTATATGTATATATGTATATGTATATGTATATGTATATATGTATATGTATATACATATACATATACATATATACATATAGATATACATATGTACATATACATATACATATATACATATATACATATATATATATACATATACATATATATACATATACATATACATATACATACATATATATATATACACATTAAAGTTAATATTAGCTTTTAATCTAAACTTTGTTTGATTAAGTGGAAGAAACTATTATAGGATTAGACAAGTTCAAAACATAATAATATATCTTCAATTTTAATAATATCTTGTTAACATAATTTAAAATTAATTCTTAAATAGAACTTCAAACATCACAAAATAAATATAATAATAATGGAGAAGATTTCTTCTACTTTGAATTTAGAATTTAAAGATAATTTCCATAAACACAAATGTATACAAACTTAACCTAAAATAACATTAAGTTAAAAAGAGTAGGAAGTGAAATGGGAAATGCAATATGCAAAATTTTCACTCCTAGAAGACTTCTTCAAAAGGAAATTTCTATGTGCGAGGAAAAATTAAAGAACATGGATAATGTTTTGTCAAAACAGATAAATTTTCCATCAAATATTGTGCAACTAGTAGAGAGATGAAACTAAAAGCGGTGCAAATTTTTCTTTTGATGGAATAGTACAAATTTGGGATTCCTCGTGATAGCCAAATGTACAATGCTCTAATCAGTGTTATGGAAGATCTATATAAACCAGATGAAGTTGCTAAACTTTATGATGAGATCATAGAA
The DNA here is from genome assembly GCA_028749045.1 of Cupressus sempervirens. Taxonomy (NCBI): domain Eukaryota; kingdom Viridiplantae; phylum Streptophyta; class Pinopsida; order Cupressales; family Cupressaceae; genus Cupressus; species Cupressus sempervirens. The sequence continues at coordinate 74,132,759 of CM053783.1, forward strand.
TGTGACTTAAAACCCACCATTCACACCTTGAACATGCTTGTGCACCTACATTGCAGGACATGAGGGCTCCTCGTTTCAATGATGATAAATTCTTTGTTGATTTTTCACAAGAAGGTAGGCCTCATATATTTGACCAAATTGGAGAATAGATGAGACAAACAGGGAAGTTGGCTATTGCAGATGTGTTCGTTATGTTCCCACATAAACTGTTAAGAAAAACCAAGAAAACCAACATAGGTTGTATCACTTCTAGTCTAATGGTGAGTTTGGGCAACCTAGATTCTAAATCTTGCAAGTGTAGCTATGTGTCAATGTAGTTGTTTCGGTCGGGATATTGTGAGTGGAGGCTTACTTGATGTCTCCAACAAACTCTAGTTTTTCTTAGCCTTCTCCAACCAAAGGAGATGGATTACAAGAAAATTATCACTTAGATCAATGGCATAGAACTTCGGTACTAAAAATCTAATACACATATTATTGCAAACTCTTCTCCCTTCTTTCAACATAGAGGGAAGACTCACAATTCTATGTGAAAATTCCATATCCACATTATCATGTCACATTATCATGTCAGATTAGCATATTTTTTTACTAAGATGTCAAAACAATCCAACTAAAAAGTTAGACCAATAGTCATGCAAAAAGGGATGCAACTATCCTCCCTACAAATTGCACCATTGACTAAATTTCAAAAAAATGAAAACACAATGAAATTTTTGAAATTTTCAGCATTTGATCTTCATATAAAAAAAAACAAAATTTTTGAGAAAATTTCACTGTGTTTTCGTGAATCTAAAAAAGAATCATGTTTGACTTTTTTTCTTTTTGTCTTTGGTGCATTTTGTCTGGAGATTAGCCAATGCCTACAAAAGGAATACTCATATTTAAACAATTGATGTGGTATCACATTCCTAGTTGTTTTTTATAACTAAGGGAACATTTCATTCAATTATGGGTATTCATTGTTTTACTAAAAACTTTTAAATCATATAATAATTGGTGCAATGTTTTGAAAATTAAGGATATTAAGTCAATAATTGTAGATATTAGATCAATTGGGTATAAAATCAAGAACTTCCATCACTACCATTAGAATAGATACACAATTGAAATACTTTTAGCTCAATTCTATCATATTTTTAATTAAATATTTGGTTTGGAATATATGGAGTGTAATGCCTACCCCTAGTTCACTTCTCAAATTGTAGTGTTGGATTCTTGGAGGCTTCCAAGAGTAAGCCTAAGTCTAGGGGGAGTGGATGTAATGTCTTCCCCTAGTTGACTTTTATGATTGTATTGTCAGATTCTTTTAGGGCAGTTTTCTGATTATATTTAATGATTAGCAGTACTCAGTTATCGAATTTGATTGGATGTTATTTCATACTCAGTTGATATATGTGTTGAGTTACTTAGTTATTACATGTGTTCATCATTATTTTAATGATGATATATGTATGTTTGTTACTTGGATATCAAAATTGCCTCAATTCCTACCTCTTTGATGCTATGGTTATTTTCAAAATATGCCTTGTTTTAAGCATTAAAATAGTCATTTCCTCTCAAATTTTTTGAGAAGTTTTTCCCTTTAATATCTTTGGCTCATTCTCAGCTTTATCCAACACTTTGAATTTTCAAAATCTAGCTTCCGAGTTCAAAGTTTTTTTAGGTTAATGAAGGAACAAAAAATAGGTATTTTCAATTGCATCATTAACCATTAACCTCTAAAAAATAGTTAAGATCAATTGCTCAAATACGTATTTCACTTCAAAATCTTAACCATTAACCTCTCTATCAATAGGCTAAGATAAGTTTGCAAAAATTAACCTTTTCAGAAGGTTAAGGTTTGCAGGTCAAAACACATATTCCCAACCAAACCATTGAGCATTAACCATTAACCTTTTAAAAAGAGGTTAATATCCAAGTCCAGAATATGTGTTGTTAAGACAATTATTAACCTTTCAAATGATAAAGGTGAAGGAAATGAAAGGTAGAAGCAATGAAAATAGTGTTTGGGTTTCAAAGAATTGAAGGGCATTCAAACATAGAGTTAATAACTAGCAATTTAAGCATGTAATTTATCTGACATAATAGTCTCAACATCTGGAATAGAAAATTTGAAGTTTCAAAGAACATGCCGTACACTCCCCAACATGATTGGACATTCCACACAAACAAAGGTGATAAATAATAACATCCCTTAGAAGGATGAAAATTAGGGAGTTCGATGCCTTTCTAATTGGATTTAATCTTTTAAAATAAAGAGCAATATTGGTGATCAAATAAAGATTAGATATAGAGTTCTTCTAGATTGAGAACTTGCAAGTTTCCCATGTACATGATCACAGTGAAAATGTAAAGCATCATGGATTAAAACACAACAACAAATGCTCTAGAAACATTGACTACCAGAATTGCCTTCATCCACTTATGTGTGGGAGATAGTAGCATTCGTAATTAACAAATGCAAAGCCTCTAAATTTTTTTATGTAATGGCTTAGGTCTGACATTTCCTGCAAATCGAGTTTTAGCAGATAGGTCAAGCTGCATGTGACAAAAGTTTTGAGTTTTGAATAAAACAAATGATCATCCAAGCACATGCTTCCTGAGTCTTAGACTGATGTGAAGAAGTAAAGAAGCTAGTAACAACTTTCACCACCAATGTGACAACCCATGTGGTCAAGGCTAGAGTATTTAGAACAGAGGTGGATGCAAAAAATCATCTGTGTCTCTTTATATGTGACCACATTTGATTAGAAGGTGTATACATGTCAAAGCACATGAGCTATTTGGAGAAACATCTATACTCTTGGCTGCACTTTTCCCTACATCTCCCAATCCACAATACTCAATGTAGATGCATCAAGAATGAACATTGATTTATTTAACAAAAGGCTCCTATACACACCATATCCCTTGGACTAGATTTGATTGGTTTGATGGAATGAGCATTTAGAATGTGATCAAACTATTCCATGAAATGACAGGCTTCCCTCAACTTGTGGTTTTGAGAATTAACTTGACAATTAGATAGGTATCAAGATAGAGTTCTATATAAATGTTGCTTCAAATGATGCATTGATCAAATACATGTAGAGTTATTAAAAGTATTGGAACCAAATATTGGAGCTAGCTCGGGCACTTTTACATAGTAGTATATGGGAATTGATGGATGAGTTTTCAAATGAAGTAGATGTTTGAGTGTCTCTAAATAAGTCTTGTGAAGTGTCTAATTTCCAAAGTCCATTGAGGAAATTGAAAAAATTTAAAGTAATCAACAGGAAGATCAACAGTTGAACCATGAAATACAAATTCATCAAAGGTCAGATTAAGCTTCCATTTTAAAAAGTACACTTCTCGACATTGGTGATACAATTTTAGGAAGTTTTTTTCTTCAAGATTTTTTATAATCTCTTAAGAGCAAGGACAAGACTCCTTTAGCCGAAAAGATATTGGAAACTGACCTAGCTCGAGTAAGAGGGCACCCCATCTTAGTGTAGTGTCCTGATCTAGTGTTGGAATGCATGAAGGCCTATCATCCAAATAGTAGGGAAGTCATTTCATCAAATAATAAAGTGATTGTCCCTCTGGATCCTGTTTCTATTGCCATTTCCTTTCGATTACCTACCAGAGTGTAATATGCAAACATTAGTTTAAGAACTGTCAACGAGTATTATACGGAAAATCAAACTCAGTGTTTGAAAACTGTTGCTAGGTCATGGCTCTTGCAACCAAGGAAAGATGTAGCAAACATGGTAACTCTATTAAGTAAAATTATAGAACTTTGTGATTCACATGAGTTTGAAGGTTGAATGTTCCTAAACTTATTAACATGGTCTATGAAGGGAAGAAACACACTGATTGGGCTGAAATTATCAGTGACTCACTAAATAGGAAGCTCATAGAACTCCAAGAAAATGATTATTTTTTTGACTTCATACCTTTTCTACACTATTGCAATGGCATTAGAGGCAATTTTTGGTGAGAAAATACAACAATTGGACAGGAGTGCTCTAGATCAAGATGAAGATCTAAATTAGCTAGCTAAGTTTACAGTCAAAAGAAGAAGGAAAAAAATGTAAGATAAATCTAATAGAGTGAATCAGAAAGGAAATGAACTTAATGAGAAGAATGAAAGAACTCCTTAAATTTTTGAACAAAACATCCTAGTTACATCCTCTCATGACATAGTAATTCCTCATTCAAGCCTCACTCCTCCTGAGATATCATTAATAGACATCACATAGTTGCATAATCAATTATCTAATTCAGAAGATTTAACGATGATTGCAAAAAATATAACAGGTGACATGCAAGTTTCACTTCCAGATACTACACATTCATGGTTCCAAACCAGTCTCCAAAAGAAGAAGAAAGTGATTTAGATTATCCCACCTCCATTTGATGTAATCTCTAGTTTCCTTCAGAAGCCTCCTAAGGTGAAAATGAATAAAGTGATGTCCAGGTTGGCCATTGATAAAACTTTAGGAAATGTATGCATAGAAATAGCCAAGCCCATAATTGAAAAGAATGTTGATGAAGTATCCAAGTCAAATTTCATTCTGGATAAGGTTGATCTTGGTCCATCTACTGCAGAAAGAGACTTTCAGAATTTTGAAGTGAGTATTGCCCAAATGTTACAAAGAGCAAAGAAAGATAAAAGATCCAAGGAGCAACTCAAAGAGAAATTTTAAATGATGGTGTCTTACATCAATTCAATTAGTGATTCTTCTAATACAAAGGCAGTAGTTACTTCACCAGCTTTAGCGGGCCCTGATGGTATTCTTGATCATGTTGTTGTTGAAAGAATAAACAAACAGAAGTCACATCGTATGATGATTGAAGCTTGGATAAACAAAATGATAGAAGATGCTTCAAGTTCATAGTTAGAGTGAAAGAAATATATGGAAAAGCCATCAAACAGGTACAAGAAATGTCTAAAGAGCTAGAAAGAAGCAAAGAGCATAAAGTCACCTTGAAAAAGGTAGTTGATGAATTACAAGAAATGGCCAAGTTATATACAAATGTAGTTGATGAATTACAAGAAATGGCCAAGTTAGATACAAACACCCTGGTTCTCAACAAAATCATTGTTGATCCAAGTAAGAATTAGACACGTATATGGACTAAAACTATTAATTGGAAGGTGATAAATATCAACAAAGGGATCATTGAGTTTGAAACGTTAAGAACTTCATGGGTATAGTTGAAAATAAAAGTTTCAGATGAACTAGTCTCTACTATCAAAGGTGAGGTGGCAGTACATGATATTCAACATATTGATTGCCAATTTCTTCTTGATTCTTTTAGTATCCAAATTCATTTAGAAATAGAGACTTGAGTATCGGATGCCAAACTAAAGATGGAGAACCTGTTCATTCCAAATTATGATTCAATGATAATCATCCTCGATGCTTATAGGACTTTCCAGGATAAGTCAATCATGTCTAGATAGATAGAGTTCATAGCTAGAAGACCAGTGATTGGATATGTATACATTCTTAGTAATTCTATCTAAAGTTTTTTTTTTGGAAGTTTTCTTTGTATAGGTTAATTTTAATGAGGTTAATTAAGCTCTCCAAAATTATGTATTTCTAAGTTAGTTATTAACCACAAAGAGGTAGTTCTTAACCTCTATGTCTAGATAAGGAGTCTTTTTGGCTTTGTAAGGGACTTTTTGGGGGACTTTAGAATAAGGGAACATTATGCTAAAATTTTGATTAGGAGACAAATTTTGGAAAGTGTGTACAAAATTTCTCTTTGAAATAAAAAATCTCTATTTATGTTCTTGGTGCAAGAAAATAAAATGAGACATGCATTTGATTTCTTGTTCTAAAATGTAGATTGTTGCAGCATAAGCTATTGATTCTTTTTGTGGTGAATGTTTTTATAGTATTGTGTGAATTCTTACAAATCATGAATTAGCAAGATAATAATGATCATTTTCAAGTGTAATTCTTGATTGGCTTTATTATCATTTTATGTTGACTCAAGAATGTTGTGAAGTCGTGTGTTGCATTTGTCATGAATGGCTTTCTATTGATCTCTAAAATTCTAGATTCTTTATTTGAAAATCTCTAAAATTACATCATACAAGGGAGTTGCCCCTCTAAATGCAGAGGAATGCCAGATATCAAGGGCATATCCAACTATTGGAGACATCGATTTGCCACAAACTCCATTGGGCTAAATCACGTATTTTATAAGTGACAAATCTATTTACCAACATATTTTTGGTGACTCTACTAGGGAGACTAAATGAAAAAAGGTTGATAGACACCTATGATGAAGCACAATGGTGGTACCCCATGAGAACATTTTTCCTATTCTCCAACCAAACCTTGGCTTCTAGGACACCCAGGAGGATATTATTTTAGACTTGAACAATCTACCCTGGAGGTGTAGACAAAGTGCTTAGCAATATCATCAATTAAATCAAGTTCTTGAAGAAGAAGAAGAATAATTTGGGGAAATCGTATGAAGAGCTCCTACTGGTTAGAAAATTTTGGTCATTGAAAGAATAGTAGTTATCCCAAGAAGAAACAGATAGAATCTTGGTCACACCCAAAGGAAAGTAAATAATAACCAATAAACTAGCTAACAAACCATATACCCCTGTGGACAAACAAAAAGGTATCCCCTTATGCCCAATGTATCCAATGAATTATGGTCCATGTAATTTGATGAAAGTTCTTCTTCATCTAGTTCAGGTGTCAGGATAGTTTTGATATCATGAAAAGGAGAAAAGTTCTCGAAAGCTTATAAATTGGTTTTTGAAACCACTAATAATATCAAAAAATATGAAGCTCTTCTACTAGACCTTGAGTATGCAAGAGAAAAAGGGATCAAGCAACTCAAGGTATTGGGAGATTTAGAATTAGTTGTTAACTAGGCGCGGAAGTAATATCAAACAAAGGATGCAAGACTAAAGGCATATAGAAATAGAGTGTAGGATGAGATTGAGCATTTTAATGCTTTTTCTTTATCTACTATCCCTCATGAAAAAAATTCTAAAGTTGATTGTCTCATAGTCTCTGCCTCTCTCTCTATTCCTCATCTTGAGTTCAACAAAGATATCTACATAGTAAAGATGATTCATAGACCTAGTGTGCTGAATAATGATCGACACTGGCGAGTATTTGATGATGATGGGTAAATTATTACATTTCTTGAGGGACATCCTCCATTTTTAGATTTGAATTTTGAAGGATCATGAGGAGATAATCCTTAGATCATTCAATTGCAAGGTAATGTTATTCCAAGAGGGTTAGTCACCCTTGAAATTCTTTTTGATAAGGAAGATAAAAGGAAAGAGATAGTTGAAGATACTAAATCTTCTATGTCTTTGGGTTATAAGAAGGTAAACATTGGTTCTAAAGAAATTCCAAAGATGGTCCTTATAGGGAAAGATTTGTCATCAGAAGAGAAAGAAGAGTTCACAAATCTGTTGAAATCTTACCAAGATGATTTTGCTTGGGGTTATGAAGGTTTGAAAGAATTCATGAATGGAATTAAACATCAGATTCCTTTGAAACCTGGTTCAACTCCCTTTCGGAAAACAAAAAGGCAATTCAATCCAAAGCTCATTGATGCTATATTTAATGAAGTTGATAAAATGCTTAAAGAAAAGATTATCTACCCTATTCACCATTCAACATGGGTAGCCAATATTTTCCTAGTTAGGAAGAAGAATGGTGAGATAAGAATATGTGTCGAATTTTGGATTTTGAATTAGGCATCACTTAAGGATAGATATGGGCTCCCTATCATGCATCATATTTTGTAGATGGTATCTGGTTCTGAGCTCATGTCAATGTTAGATGGTTTCTTTGGTTATAATTAGATTATTGTTGCACCTGAATATTATAAAACATTTTCATGTACCTTGATGCTCTTACAATATTTTTGAAATATAGAAAAGACCATGTGCATCATTTGGAATCTAGCTTGCATTGAAGTCGAACCCTTGACATCTTGCTAAATCCTAAGAAGTCTATATTTGGAGTGATAGAAGGAAAATTACTTGGACACATTATTTCCAAAGAGGGTATTCAGATAGACCCAAGAGAGTGAAAGTTATCCAACAATTATTACTTCCCATCAGTAAACTAGGGGTCAGGTCTTTCTTTTGGTAGATAAACTTCATAAGGAGGTTTGTACTAGACTTCTTCGAAATTACAAAGTTGATTGTGGATATGATGAATGGGAATATACATTTTAAATGGACAAAAGAAGGTAGGGCTTCTTTTGAACAAATCAAGGTTGTGATTGCTAATGCCCCTACCCTTTCTTATCCAAATTTTTATAAAAAATTTCCTTTGTATTACTATGCATCTAACAACACCTTATTTGCTATACTCACTCAACTTAACAAAGACAATGCTAAGGCCCCAATAGCATTCATGAGAGTACCTCTTAAGAAACATGAATTAAAGTATTCTCTGATTAAGAAGAATACATATGCTCTAGTCATAGTAGCAAAAAAATTTAGGTTTTACATCCTGAACTCTCACTCCAAGGTATTTGTTCCCAATTTGATAGTGAAGACTCTTTTAACATAGCAAGAGATCAGTGTGAACAAAAGAATTTCTTGGATAGCTAAAGTACAAGAATATGATCTTGATATGAAACCTACAAAGCTTGTCAAAGGAAAAGGTTTTTCTAAAGCTATCGCAAAAGGATCTACCAAGAATGAGGAAGAGATAGAAGAAGAAATTCCATTAGTTCTATTCATTAGTAATGTCAATAATTGGTTTTCCAATATCACCTATTTTCTGGCATATGGAGACTGCCCAATTCATCTATCAGATATCAGATATCCAATTTGAGATCGGATATCTGATTAGGCTTGGTATTTAACAAGCCTATCCAGTCAACCCAAAAGACGTGTTTAAAGAGGGTTTTAGTGATACTCAGACTTCGGGTAGTCGTCTGACAATGTTATTTTGATCGAAATTGAATGAAACGAAAAGAGCTTTTTAATATTGCCCTCTATATTCCATCAATATAATTTCTATCAAATTCTAAGTTCGATAAGTATTTATTAGTTAATTATCAATGAAAGTTATTGTAAAGTGTTGATTGACATACTGATTGAAAAATAGATATAACTTTCAAACGGTATAACATTTTTTAAATCTAAAAGTTGCGTCACATTCTATACTTCGCCTAGTATAAGAAAAAAAAAATTAAATTTGGCAAAATTTTCTATTAGTTAGGGCAGTCAGACACGGGACTTTTTTTTTTGGAAAATGTTTTAGTAGAAAAATCATATTTAATTATTTATTTGGAATAAAAAGACCAACAAATATGCGTCACATCCGAGCATGAGTCTACTTTTCAAATCTATAATTATATTAAAAAAATATTATGATTTTTTTATTATTAAGGTGGTCAGACATACACCTACTTTTTATTTTCACCTTGAAATTTTCTTAGTACTGCATTAAAATTCAAACTTTTGACAAATTAATTATTTTTTTCTCCTGATAAGGCCTAGTAGTTTAGAAACTAAATTAAATTTCTTACAAATTATTTTCTTACAACTTTTTGATATAAAGTTCATAACCACTTCAAAATTATGTGTCAAGTTGACATAAACCTGTTTTGTTGATTTTTCACTGCCACATAAGGCCATAGTTTGGTACACCATGATTCTGCACATACCCATTAATTTAGTGATAGTTTAGCACCCATTTAATATGATTTTATCATAAATTTCATTTAATTTTTAGTCTTCCCTTCCTCCTTATTTCCTTTTATTCCTCTTAGATGGAATTAGAGTGGGATCTAATGGATCCTCTTGGTATTCCTAATCTATGATGCAAATAATGAGGTAGGACCTATTCTTTTGGTGTTATTTATTTTTATATCCCAATCACCGAAATCTATTTTCTACACTAAAATGGAGCTTTTCACTAAACCCATAGGGAATTTCGTGAGACTAATGCCTATTTTGTGACCTTGGGAAATCTTGGATTTTTTTGGGTCTTGAGGTCAAGGATTCAATGTTCCCCTACCCCATAAATGGATGTAGTGCATCCCTATCTAAGTAAGGGATACAATGTGTCCCTAAACCTGGACCTATTTTAGGTCCCCTTCTTGACCCTTAATTTAGGGTTGATTCGAGGTACTATTTCCCTTACACAATCGATGGATAGGATAAATTTTATTTTGAATCCTTTTGTAAGAACCTTATTTTCTCCATTTTGCATTCATCATTCACATGCACCTGTGAACTCTCCATCTATGTGTGCAACAAGCTCCCAAGCATTCAAGTCTTCAAGTATTCTTCAACTATTTTGGGTGTTCAAGAAAGTCCTTCATTGAAGATCAAGGATTCAACCATCAAGAACTTTTTATAACATTTTCAACATTCAAGATCTATTGTCATACATTCAAAGATCATTTGTTGCATCTTCTACATTCATCCCTCCTGAGATCTATATTCACTCTTAAGGAGAATATCAAGTACATTCATTCACAAAGGTTTTGATTTGTTTTGATTTAATTTCCTGTTGTTTTTGAGGTTGAGTACTCAAGGCTATTGCATCAACATATTTGATTACATTCAAAATTCAAGAGCATATTCATCAATTTTACATTGCTTCATATCATATCTACTTCTACTACTTGTTAGCATTCTCTATTTTAATTTTAATTTCAAGGTTAATTCCTAAACTAGGGTTTGATCAAGGGAAACCCCCCAATCAACAAAAAAAATCCTTTTCTTGTAGGTTATGGACCTCAAAAGACAAAACGAGGTGTAGATTCAAATAAATTTTTGTATAACTTTAAACATCCAAAATTGGTCTCATGATATGACATAAAAGGTCAGGGATAAATTACATCCCCACCCCTCTAGATTGACCCTATCCTAGATTAACACCTCTCCTAGAGGTCAGCTCTGACCTTGGGCCGATTGATTTTTGGATTTTGTATATCTCATAGTTTCATGTCCATAATATGAGTTTCAAAGTAAAGAGAGAAGAGATAATCAAGGAGCATCATCTTGAATGGCATTAGAGGCAACTTCTGGTGAGAAAATACAACAATTGGATAGGAGTGCTCTAGATCAAGATGAAGATCTAAATCAGCCAGCTAAGTTTACAGTCAAAAGAAGAAGGACAAAAATGAAAGATAAATCTACTAGAGTGAATCAGAAAGGAAATGAACTTAATGAGAAGGATGAAAGAACTCTTTAAATTTCTGAACAACACATCCTAGTTACATCCTCTCATGACATAGTAATTCCTCATTCAAGCCTCACTTCTCCTAAGATATCATTAATAGACATCACATAGTTGCATAATCAATTATCTAATTCAGAAGATTTAATGATGATTGCTGAAAATATAACAGGTGACATGCAAGTTTCACTTCCAGATACTACACATTCATGGTTCCAAACTAGTCTCCAAAAGAAGAAGAAAGTGATTCAGATGATCCCACCTCCATTTGATGTAATCTCTAGTTACCTTCAGAAGCCTCCTAAATTCAAAATGACTAAAGTGATGTCCAGCTTGGCCGTTGATAAAACTTTAGGAAATGTATGCATAGAAATAGCCAAGCCCATAATTGAAAAGAATGTTGATGAAGTATCCAAGTCAAATTTCATTCTGGATAAGGTTGATCTTGGTCCATCTACTGCCGAAAAAGACTTTCAGAATTTTAAAGTGACTATTGCCCAAATGTTACAAAGAGAAAAGAAAGATAAAAGATCCAAGGAGCAACTCAAAGAGCAAGTTTAAATGATTGTGTCTTAAATCAATTCAATTAGTGATTCTTCTAATACAAAGGCAGTAGTTACATCACCAGTTTTAGCGGGCCCTGACGGTATTCTTGATCATGTTCTTGTTGAAAGAGTAAACAAACACAAGTCACATAGTATGATGATTGAAGCTTGGATAAACAAAATGATAGAAGATGATTCAAGCTCATAATTAGAGTGAAAGAAATATATGGAAAAGCCATCAAACAGGTACAAGAAATGTCTAGAGAGCTAGAAAGAAGCAAAGAGCATAAAGTCACCTGGAAAAAGGTAGTTGATGAATTACAAGAAATGGACAAGTTAGATACAAACACCCTGGTTCTAAAGAAAATTATTTTTGATGCTAGTAAGAATTAGACACATATATGGAGTAAAACTATTAATTGGAAGGTGATAAATATCAACAAAGGGATCACTGAGTTTGAAAAGTTAACAGCTTCATGGGAAAAGTTGAAAACAAAGGTTGCAGATGAACTAGTCTCTACTATCATAGGTGGGGTGGCAGTACATGATATTCAACATATTGATTGCCAATTTCTTATTGATTCTTTTAGTATCCAAATTCATTTAGAAATAGAGACTCGAGTATCGGATGCCAAAAATATGATGAAGCTCAGTCTGGTCATAGTCACTCTAGAGGATTGCAACATTTCAGCCCATCAACAAGAGTTAGAAGAGATCGGGGAGAAATACTTTACAACCAAACTCAAGATGGAGAAAATGTTCATTCCCAATTATGATTCAATGATAATCATCCTTGATGCTTATAGAACTTTCTAGGATAAGTCAATCATGTCTAAATTGATAAAGTTCATAGCTAGAAGACCAGTGATTGGATATGTATACATTCTTAGTAATTCTAGCTAAAGTTTTTTTTTTGGAAGTTTTCATTGTATAGGTTAATTTTAATGATGTTAATTAACCTCTCAAAAATTATGTATTTCTCAGTTAGTTTTTAACCACAACTACAGTCCCATGGGGAGCTGCTATTGATACCTTACGTTTAGGGAATCAATTACATGACATGCCCATTGGCTCTTGAAAAATTCTTCCTAAGTTTTCTGGTAATGGAAAAGTCACCACTGATCAACACATCAGCTCATTATTTTATAGCAAGTGGGATTCTTTCAATTCAACATTAAGATGTTTATGTTTGTCTCTTTGTTAAGATACTCATAGAAGATGCGGCTGAATGGTTTGGTCAGCTGCCAACTGAATCAGTGACTTCATGGGAAACCTTGATTCAAGCTTTCAAGAGATTTAAAACTACCAAAGATTAAAATTTTCTTCTCTCCCAATTAACTCAAATGAAGAAGGAAATTCATTAACCAATGAGAGAATTCATTGCTCATTTTGATTAGATAGTAAATCAAGTTCCTATCAACAAAAGACCCATTGAAGAAAATCAAATGACTTTCTTCATCAATGCTCAACCTTTTGATGTAAGTTTTCAAATACAAAGGGAAAAAGCTCCTAATCTAGAAGTCGTGCAAAATTTGGCTATCGAGGTGGAGGATGACTTGCTTAGTTCAAGAAAATGGAGTCATGATCGACAAAATGGAAAGGGTCAGCAAGCTCTTGTCACTATGACTAACCCTTTATATCAAAAATTGGCTAATGATGTGTTACAAATCAAGAACCTATTACCCCACAATCCTCCACCTTTGTATCAAGATATTTCAAGGAGTAATTATATGCCATATCAACAATGTAAACAATCTAAATGGCTACCCCAGCCAACACCAAGATTAGCTATCGAGTATCCCGCATCATCCAATAATCAAGTTGCTATGTTTGATTTTCACCTAATGATAGATCATGATGGTGCAAGTTGTCCTGAGATGGGCAGATTCATGCAAATACATTTGATAATAGAGAAAATAGAAGAATATGTGGCCCTGAAAGATTAGAAGAGAAGAGAAGTGGGGAAAAGAAGCAAAGCATAAAGCCTTTGATGAGATTGCTAAGAAAATTCTATCTCAGAAGCATACTCTAGAAGAGCCTTCGCAAGCAAAGGAAGTAGATAAAGTCAAATCTTCTTGCATTTTTGAAGACTCTTTTGATTTTATTGATCATTTTAAGAAGACTAAAGTACAAATTTCTCAGTTAGACTACCCGAAAGCCAATCCACATTAGTTAGAAAGGTTGATTCAATGCATTGGTAAAGGAAAAGGTTCACCTAAGATTACTATCAACCATGAGTTAGGAGTTTCTATAGAAGAGGAAAATAATCTAGAAGGGCTCATGATTGAGAAAGAATAATTTATTTCAGCTTCTTTGTCAAATAAACCTAATCCATTCTATGTTTCCCTCTATATAGCCGGATGTAATTTAAGTAATTGTATCACTGATTCTGGTGCATCTGATAATGTTATGCCTTCAAACATGGCCCATGCCCTAGGACTCTCTTAAACAAACCATAAAAAAAGGTTTCTTCTATGGAGGTGAAACAATTCCCTCTAGTTGGCTAGTCAAAAGATGCTCAAGTAGCCCTTGCAGCACATCATACAAAGAAGTCAAAATTGAATATCTTCCCAACTAGTTATGGGATGCTATTAAGCAGAATTTTTTACAAAGATCTCAGCGGTGAAATCAAGATGGACATGTCTCATGCCCTTATCTGATTCGAGATAAAAGGGTTAAACTCAATCTTGAACCTAAATCTAACTATACAATCTTGAAATTATATGATCCAAGGGCCAAAATATTGTATGTTGATAACGAACATGGAATATATATGATGACATCTATTGAAGAGGATGTAACTGAGCCCCTTATGCCCAATGTAACCAATGAATTATGGTCCATGTAATTTGATGAAAGTTCTTCTTCATCTAGTTCAGGTGTTAGGATAGTTTTGATATCATGAAAAGGAGAAAAGTTCTCAAAAGCTTATAAACTGGTTTTTGAAACCACTAATAATATCAAAAAATATGAAGCTCTTCTACTCGACCTTGAGTATGCAAGAGAAAAAGGGATCAAACAACTCAAGGTATTGGGAGATGTAGAATTAGTTGTTAACTAGGTGTGAAAGTAATATCAAACAAAGGATGCAAGACTGAAGGCATATAGAAATAGAGTGTGGGATGAGATTGAGCATTTTGATGCTTTTTCTTTATTTGTTATCCCTCATGAAAAAAATTCTGAAGTTGAGTGTCTCATAGTCTCTTCCTCTCTTCCTATTCCTCATCTTGAGTTCAACAAAGATATCTACATAGTAAAGATGATTCATAGACCTAGTGTGCTGAATAATGATCGACACCTGCAAGTCTTCGATGATGATGGGAAAATTATTACATTTCTTGAGGGACATCCTCCATTTTCAGATTTGAATTTTGAAGGATCATGAGGAGATAATCCTGAGATCATTCAATTGCAAGGTAATGTTATTCCAAGAGGGTTAGTCACCCTTGAAATTCTTTTAGATAAGGAAGATAAAAGGAAAGAGAAAGTTGAAGATACTAAATCTTCTAATTCTTTGGGTTATAAGAAGGTAAACTTTGGTTATAAAAAAATTCCAAAGATGGTCCTTATAGGGAAAGATTTGTCATCAGAAGAGAAAGTAGAGTTCACAAATCTGTTGAAATCGTACCAAGATGTTTTTGCTTGGGGTTATGAAGGTTTCAAAGAATTCATGAAAATAAAATTTAAACATTAGATTCCTTTGAAACCTAGTTCAACTCCCTTTTGGCAAACAAAAAGGCAATTCAATTCGAAGGTCATTGATGCTATATTTAATGAAGTTGATAAAATGTTTAAAGAAAAGATTATCTACCCTATTCACCATTCAACGTGGGTAGCCAATATCATCCTAGTTAGGAAGAAGAATGGTGAGGCAAGAATATGTGTCAAATTTTTTGATTTTGAATTAGGCATCACTTATTTATAATTATGGGCTCCCTATCATTAATCATATTTTGTAGATGGTATCTGGTTTTGAGCTCATGTCAATGTTAGATGGTTTCTCTAGTTATAATTAGATTACTGTTGCACCTGAAGATCATAAAACAACTTTTGCCACTCCATGGGGTACATTTTCCTACAATCGTATGCCTTTTGGTTTGATAAATGTTGGACCCACCTTTCAATGGGCAATGGATCATTCATTTGCAAATCTCAAGAATAAGATCATTGTCATGTACCTTGATGATCTTACAATATTTTTGAAACATAGAAGAGACCATGTGCATCATTTGGAATCTAGCTTGCATTGAAGTCAAACCCTTGACATCTTGCTAAATCCTAAGAAGTCTATATTTGGAGTGATAGAAGGAGAATTACTTGGACACATTATTTCCAAAGAGGGTATTCAGATAGACCCAAGAGAGTGAAAGTTATACAAAAATTATCACTACCCATGAGTAAACTAGGGGTAAGGTCTTTCTTTGGGTAGATAAACTTCATAAGGAGTTTTGTACTAGACTTCTTTGAAATTACGAAGTTGATTGTGGATATGATGAATGCGAATATAAATTTTAAATGGAAAAAAGAAGGTAGGGCTTCTTTTGAACAAATCAAGGCTGTGATTTCTAATGCCCCTACCCTTTCTTATCCAATTTTTTCTAAATTTTTTCATTTGTATTGCTATGCATCTAAGAACACCTTATTTGCTATACTCACTCAACCTAGCAAAGACAATGCTAAGGCCCCAGTACCATTCATGAGTGTCCCTCTTAAGAAGCATGAATTAAAGTATTCTCTGATTGAGAAGAATACATATGCTCTAGTCATAGTAGCGAAAAAATTTAGGTTTTACATCCTGAAAACTCACTCCAAGGTATTTGTTCCCAATTCGACAGTGAAGACTCTTCTAACATAGCAAGAGATCAGTGTGAACAAAAGAGCTTCTTCGATAGCTAAAGTACAAGAATATGATCTCGATATGAAACCTACAAAGCTTGTCAAAGGAAAAGGTTTTTCTAAAGCTATCGCAGAAGGATCTCCCAAGAATGAGGAAGAGACTGATGAAGAAATTCCATTAGTTCTATTCATTAGAAATGTCAATAATTTGTTTCCCAATATCACCTATTTTTTGGCATATGAGGAATGCCCAATTCATCTATCACCCAAAGAGAAGAGGACCCTAAAATTTAAATCTGTGAAGTACATTATCTCAGGTGACACTTTGTAAAAGAAGGGAATAGATGGTATGTTCTTGAGATGTGTAGATTCTAAGCAAAGGAAGGAGTTGCTTCAATTGTTTCATAATGAAACATGTAGAGTTCATTACTCAACATTGATCATAGCCTATAAAATTTTGAGAAACTATTTTTACTAGCCTAGGATGTTCAAAGATGCAAAAGAATGGGTCAAGAAGTTTGAATCATGTCAATATTTCAAAGGAAGAGTCCAATTAGCAGCACTACCCTTGAAACCAATAGTGATCGAAAAACCCTTTCGACAATGGGGTTTGGAGTTAATTGGTCCTATCCATCCTTCATTCACTATCGAACATACTCACATTTTAATGGCAAAAAGTTATTTTACCAAGTGTGTAGAGGCCATTCCAGTCAAGAAAATGACTTTAGAAGTGGTGTGCAGTTTCATCAAGGAAAATATTTTGGTTAGGTTTGGGGTTCCTAACTAGATTGTTACTGATAATGCTACAAAATTTTCCTCCTAGGAGATATCAACCTTCTACTATCAATATGGAATCATTCTCTCTCACTCCTTAGATTATTTCACACAAGGAAATGGTCAAGAAGAATCAAGCAATAAAAATATTATGTCCCTTGTGTGAAAATTGATAGATGTTAATCAGAGGTCTTGGCACAAACACTTTTATGATGCACTATGGGTAGATCATACCACAAAGAAGAGAGAAACAAGACTATCTCCCTTTGAAATCCTATATGGTACTGAACTAGTTTTCCCTCTTTCTTTGGAATTATCCATTTTGAACTTACAAGATGCTATTGAAAACTATGAATTCAAAGATGCTCTTGAAAAGCGAATATTATATTTGGCCAAACTGGAAGAGGAGAGAGATGTGGTTGTAGATAGAATACAACAACATCAATCCCACATAAAGAAGTTATTTGATAAAAAAGATAACAGAGGGTGTTCCAGGAAGGTGATTCATCCTACTTTAGGATAAGTGTAGAGAGCCAAAGGGTTTACATGTAAAATTTGACTCCTTATGGAGAGGTCCATCTCAAATCAAACAGGTATGAAGGAAAAATTCCTTTATTTTATCATACCTAAGTGGTACCTAGTTGCCCTTACCTTACAATGGTCAACACTTGAAGCATTATCATTAGTAAAAGGTGTAGTGTGGCACCTTTTTGTATATAAGTTGTCTTGTTTTTGCGGTGCTCCTATTAGTTTGTCTTGCGTTTGGTTTCTCCTTTTGTTGTCCCATTTTTGGTGTTTGTTCCCTCTTTTGCAAAGTGGTTCCTCAAGTGACTCTACAAACTAATGGTTAAAGCATCGTTCTAGTTGTTCTGGATTCGAGTTTCATCATTGTTAGTCCTTGCCCCCAAATAGAGCCAGCTATTACCTAGATATCAAAATTTCCTTAATTCCTACCTTTTTGATGCTATGGTTATTTTAAAAATATGCCTCATTTTAAGCATTAAAATAGTCATTTCCTCTTCGAGTTTTTGAGAAATTTTTCTCTTCAATATCTCTAGCTCGTTCCTAGCTCTATATAGCACTTCAAATTTTCAAAATCCAACTTCTAAGTCCAAAGTTGTTGTAGGTTAATGAAGGAACACCAAATACATATTTTCAATTGCATCATTAACCATTAACCTCTAAAAAAAGGTTAAGATCAATTGCCAAAATACATATTTCACTTCAAAATCTTAACCATTAACCTCTCTATCAAAAGGTTAAGACAAGTTTGTAAAATTAATCTTTTAAGAAGGTCAAGGTTTGGGGGTCAAAACATGTATTCCCAAACAAACCATTAACCATTAACCTTTTAAAAAGAGGTTAATATTCAAGTCCAAAATATATGTTTTTAAGATAGTTATTAACCTTTCAAATGATAAATGTGAAGGAAATAAAAGGTAGAAGCAATGAAAATTGTGTTTGGGTTTCCAAGAATTGAAGGGCATTCAAATATAGACGTAATAACTGGTAATTTAAGTGTGTAATTTATCTGACATAATAGTCTTAGCACCTAGAATAGAAAATCTAAAGTTTCAGAGAACATGTCATACACTCCCTAGCGTGATTGGACATTCCACACGAATAGAGGTGATAAATAATAACATTCCTTAGAAGGATGAAAGTTAGGGAGTTCGATACATTTTTGATTGGATTTATGCTTTTAAAATAAAGAGCAATATTAGTGATCAAATAAAGATTAAATATAGAGTGCTTCTAGTTTGAGAGCTTGCAAGGTTCCCATGTACATGATCATAGTGAAAAGGCAAAGCTTCATGGACGAAAACACAAGTGTTTGATCAAATGCTCTAGAAACATTGATTGCAAAAATTGCCTTCATCCACTTCTATGCAGGAGATAGCAGCATTGGTAATTAACAAATGCAAAACCTCTAAATTGTTTTACATAATGTCTTAGCTCTGCCATTTCCTTCAAATAGGGTTTAGCTAGATAGTTCAAGTTGTATGTGATAAAAGTTTTCAGATTTGAATGAAATATATGATCATCCAAGCACATTTTTCTTGAGTCTTGGATTGACATGAAGAGGTGAACAAGCTAGTAACAACTTTCAATACCGATTGGATAGCCCACATGGTCAAGGCCAAAGTATTCAAAATAGAGATGGATGCAGAAAATTATTTGTGTCCCTCTATATGTAACCACACATGATTAGAAGGTATATACATGTCAAAGCACGTGAGCTATTTGGAGAAACATGGATACTCTCGGTTGTAGTTTTCCCTACATCTCCCAATCCACAACACTCAATGCGAATACATCAAGAATGAACATTGATTCATTTAACAAAAACCTCTAGCAGACGTCATATCCATTGGACTAGATTTGATTGGTTTGATGGAATGAGCAGTTAGAATGTGATCAAACTATTCAAGCAAATGGCAGGCTTCCCTCAAATTGTGGTTTTGTGAATTAACTTGGCAATTAGATAAGTATCAAGATAGAGTTCTATATATATGTTTCTTCAATTGACGCATTAATTAAATACATGTATAGTTATTAAAAGTACTAAAACCAGATATTGGGAGCTAGCTCTAGCACTTTTACAAAGTAGAATATGGGAATTGATGGATGAGTTTCCAAATGGAGTAGATATTTGAGCATCTCTAAATAAGTTTTTTGAAGTCTCTAATTTGTGAAGTACATTGAGGAAATTGAAAACATGTAAATAAATCAATAGGAAGATCACCAGCCAAACCATGAAATACAAATATCAAAGGTTAGATTAGCTCCGATTTTAAAAAGTACACTTCTTGACATTGGTGATACCATTTAGGAAGTGTTTTCCTTCAATATTTTTGGTCATCTCTTGAGAGTAAGGACATGACCCCTTTAGCTAGAAAGATATTAGAAAGTGGCATGATTCGAGTAGGATAGAACCCCATCTTAGTGCAGTTCCTTGATCTAGTGTTGGAATGCACGAAGGCCTATCATACAAATACTAGGGAAGACATTTCATCAAATAATAAAGTGATTGTCCATCTAGATCCTATTTCTATTTCCATTTCCTTTTGATTACCTTCCAAAGTGCAATATGCCAAAATTAATTTAAGAAATGCCAAGGAGTACTAAATGATGAATCAAACTTAGTGTTTCAACATTGTTGCTAGGTCATGGCTCTTGCAACCAAGGAAAGGGAAATCTGAACTATCCAAGTCCATCCATAGATCATTGTTAAAGGAAGATGTAGTGAACATGGTAACTCTATTAAGTAGAATAATAGGACTTCGGGATTCACAAGTGTTTGAAGGTTGGATGTTCCTATTTGTTAACATGGTCTGTGAAGGGAAGCAGTGCATTGATTGAGCTAAAATTATTCGCGACTCACTACATAGGGAGCCCATAGAACTCCAAGAAAATGATTATTTCTACATGACTTTTTACCTTTTCTATGCTATTGCAAGCACCAAATGTTGGCTAGGGCTTAACCAGCAAGGTATATATGATGATATGGCTATTATTTACAACCATCTCCCTTAGATATAGTATAACAATAGCCTACATCATTTTTGAAGGGTGAATGATGCATTCACAATGTTGACTATAAGAGAAATTCAAGAAAACATGGGACTCAAAATTTCAATATCAGAAGCAAAAATGGAAGTACAAAAATATGGAAGTGTTTTCATATAGTTCTCGAAGTTCACTTATATCAGATTAGCTACCTATGATGGGTATCCCCTAATGTTACCTAGGTTTGTTGATGATAAATTGCTCTTGATTGAAATGTGAAAGTAGATTAGTCAAATCAATAAATTTTACAAGAATAGGAAAATAGATGAAATACCTTTCCCTATCGGCATTGGATATTATAGCTATGAGACTACATCAGATGCAAGGAACATGGAGAGATCCATTGCCACAATTAATTTGCATCCTTATACTCTGTGTTTTCCTTATGATAGCAAAGGCTATGCAGTTAATTAGTTAAAGCTAAACCCCAGCCTCGGTCACTTTTTGACTCTAGATGACTTTTGGGAGGATTGTGAAAATGATTTCAAAGTATGGAAGAAAGATTGGATGCGGCTTACTATAAGGCATGTGATAGACTTTAAGGTGGATATTAATGTGATAGGTTTAAATGATGATGAAGTTTCCTCAGTTGAGCCCTTCTACTATGAGAAAATTGAATTACTAGATCTTCCTCCTATTCATTGTTCAATTTAAGAGTTTAAAAGCTTAAAAGAAAGAACCACCTATGTCCTTAAAAGAATAAGAGATTGGGTTAGTAAAATCAGAGTAGAAAAAGTGACCAGTGAATTTCAAAGTAAAGAGAGAAGAGATAATCAAGGAGAATCTTATCGAATGGCATTAGAGGTAACTTCTAGTGAGAAAATACAACAAGTGCATATGAGTACTTTAGATCAAGATGAAGACCTAAATTAGCCAGCTAAGTTTATAGTCAAAAGAAGAAGGACAAAAATGAAAGGTAAATCTACTAGAGTGAATCAGAAAGGAAATGAGCCTAATGAGAAGAATCAAAAAACTCCTCAAACTATTGAACCACACATCCTAGTTACATCCTCTCATGATGTAGTAATTCCTCATTCGAGCCTCTCTCCTCCTAAGATATCATTAATAGACATCACACAATTGGATAAACAATTATCTAATTCAGAAGATTTAACTATGATTGCTGAAAATATAATAGGTGACATGCAAGTTTCACTTCTAGATACTACACATTCATGTTTCCAAACTAGTCTCCAAAAGAAGAAGAAAGTTGTTCAGATAATCCTACCTCCATTTGATGTAATCTCTAGTTTCCTTCAAAAGCCTCCTAAAGTGAAAAAGACTAAAGTGATTTCCAAGTTGGTTGTTGATAAAACTTCAGGCAATCTGTGCATAGAAATAGCCAAGCCCATAATTTAAAAGAATCTTGATGAAGCATCTGAGTCAAATTTCATTCTAGATAAGGTTGTTCTTGGTCCATCTACTGCAAAAAGAGACTTTTAGAATTTTGAAGTGATTGCTGCCCAAATGATACAAAGAATGAAGAAAGAGAAAAGATCAAAGGAGCAACTCAATGAGCAAGTCCAAAATGCTAGTGTCTTACATCAATTTGATTAGTGATTCCTCTAATGCGAAGGTAATAGTTATTTCACTAGCTTTAGCAGGCCCTAATGGTATTGTTGATCATGTTATTATTGAAATAGTAAACAAACATAAGTCATATAGTATGATGATCAAAGCTTGGATAAACAGAATGATAGAAGATGCTTCAAAACTCATAGCGTAATATTTTCATTAAATATAATAACATAATACAAATATATATATGTTATTAATATATATAATAATGTAATATTTTTATTAAATATAATAACTTAATATATATATGTATATATTAATATTAATGTTATTAATATATATGTATATTATTAATATATATGAGTCAAAATGGCTCATAGGTCACCCTATGACCCCCTTTGACCCATATTAACCATTGTAATATGTCCTTAGGGGTCTTAGGACCCCTAGGAACATATGTCGTCATTTTATGTTGTAATTAGAAACTTATATATATATTAAGTTATTATATTTATTAAAAATATTACATTATTATATATATGTGTGTGTGTGTGTGTGTATTACGTTATTATATTTAATTAAAATATTACTTTATTATATATATATTAATAAAATTCATATTAATATAATAATATATAATATATAATATATATATATATATATATATATATATATATATATATATATATATATTACTAAATTATATCTTATATCTTTACATTACGTTATTATATATATAATATATTAAAATACATCTTTACATAGTAATATAAGTGAAATAAATTATAAATCATAAGTTATAACGTTTAAACCTAATTTTCCCTCCAAAATGGGTTGGGGTTTGAAATTTCCCAACCGAAGCATATCAGATATCCGATTTGAAATCGAATATCCGATTTGAGATCGGATATCCAATTAGGCTTGGTATTTACCAAGCCTACCCGGTCAACCCAAAAGACATGTTTAAAGAGGGTTTTAGTGATACTTAGACTTTGGGTAGCTATCTAACAATGTTATTTTGATCGAAATTGAATGAAACAAAAAGATTTTTTAATATTGCCCTCTAGATTTCATCAATATAATTTCTATCAAATTTTGAGTTTGATAAGTATTTATTAGTTAATTATCAATGAAAGTTATTGTAAAGTGCTGATTGACATACTAATTGAAAAATAGCTATAACTTTCAAACGATATAACATTTTTTAAATCTAAAAGTTGGATCACATTCTATACTTCGCCTAGTATAAGAAAAACAAATTAAATTTGGTAAAATTTTCTATTAGTTAGGGTGGTCAGACACAGGAATTTTTTTTTGAAAAAAAGTTTTGGTAGAAAATTCATATTTAATTATTTATCACCAACAAATTAATCGCCCAACCAAGTGCTACATTCCCTTAGTTAAGCAGATTTAATGATCATTCAGGCGTTACATGAAACTAAATTCCATACTGACAAGAATGACATAATGTGCGTTGAAGTAGATTCAATGCCTAAATGATCATCTAGGATACCAATCTAGACACACCTTTGATAACGGATTTCCCATTCTGGAACAGAGATCTTTCTATACACCAATTTTTGTTTTGTCTAAAGAAGTAGACAAGTTCAAAGAAAAAGTAATTTTTGGTTCAATTTCAAATTTCAGTCCAGCATCCCAATGAAACAATCAATTTGAAAAAAAATGGTATTTTATAAAGTTGATTCTTAAACTTTTAACCAAAATACTGAAAGAAGGTTGGAATAGGCTAAGAAGAATGAGGCTAGTTAATCTCTAGACAAAATGTACCAAGAAAAAAAAAGTTAAACATTATTCTTTTTCAAATTGAATATCTTCCATTAAATCATATTGTTTCTTGACCCTTGCAACTCAACTCTCGTTCACCGGAGTTCAACGCTCCATGCATAAATCCCCATAGCTTTTGTTTTTCCATTTTTATGCATGCTGGCGTGAAGGAACGACATTTAAATGCTGGGATTTGGCCAATGTTTTTTTATTTATAATCTTTTTATCAAGGCTGTGAAAGTCAAGAAAACTGGTTAATCATGAAACAATCCTCAACTTGAAACATTAAAAACCAAGGAAAGAAAATGGCAGAATTTGCAAGGAAAGAAGTGCTACGAAAGCCCATGAGGAAAAAATGTTTTATAGAAAATGAAGGCAAACCAAAATAAATCTGCTTTTTCTTCTCAAAATAAATGGAAAGATTAGCTCTTCATAGCCAACGAAAAACCACAATACAACAATGAATTTGAAGAGCCCAATAAAATAACAATCAATTTGAAAAAAAAAAACCTGATCAAAGAAATTTGTTTTAAAACAAACAAGGCGAACCAAAACAACTATGTGGTAGTCTTCTCAAAATCAATGAAAAGTTCAAATTTTTACAGCAAATGAAAAACCACAATCAATTTGGGAAAAACTCCAATCAAACAATCACAATCACAGTGGACACAGATGTTGGGAATGTGTAGCCTAACAGTTACATGACACTTTAGATTCCCTTCTTTTTGTCTTCTAGCTAAATGTGGTTGTATATATACATCTGCATAGTCATGTATTGAATATCGCTTAATGAATAATAAAGTAGCTTCCTTGTTGAGAGTGGATGTAGCCACAAGTTGTGGTGAACCACTATAATTTATTGTGTCTTTGTTTATTCTTCTTCTTGTTTTGTATATTTTTAAAGTTTAGTTGCTTTCATTGTGTTTTCTCTGCTTGTTTTGAGTCTACAATTGGTATCAGAGCCAATTTTGGCTTGAGCAGAGATGGAGGAAGAAGAAGATGATATTGATTTTGTTATTGATGAGTTTCTTGAAAATCTGGACTCGGTTGAAGAGGAGGATGCTGAAGAGAGTGAGGATGAAGTTGAGGCCAACAGTGAGGAGGATTATGAAAAGGAAACCTTTATGAGATTGAAGGAGGAGAACTTCTTACTCACAGACCAGCTATTTTGCTTGGTCCAGAAATTGGAGGTTTTGTGTTGTATGTTGAATGTTGAGAAAGATAACTTTGACAAAGAGTGGGAGTTTTTTGAACAGTCTCTATTTCAAGAAGAGGAAAATGATGTGATCTTGACAAAGGACTCTTTTCTCACAAAAATGTATGTCTCATTGATAGAGATGTTTCCTATTGGTGGAAAGAAATCACAAGAGGATTCTAGGTGCCTGGCAACTAAAGATCTAAGGAGTGCAGAGATTATAGAGCTCAAGTAGGCCAAAAAGATGTAGGGGCTCAAGACTGCACATGATCTAGAAGCCCTTGGCATGTCAGAGAATGGGGTCCTTGATGATTTGTTGTTGTAGATTGTTGAAGTAGAAGTAGAGTGGGATGCATTGACTGCAATGGAAGACTGTCAAGAGGCCCAAGTTGTTTCTCATCCTGAAAATGGTGAGGCCCATTTTAGAGATAGAGGAGGCCAAGGAGAATGAAGTGTGAGATCTAACAGTGAGTTAGATTCATCTTTAGATATTGGAAATGGTGAGTTTGACAGAAAAATGGAGCTGAATGGAGTTAAGTGTGGTTCCTATGATGAAATGAGTCATAGTGGTAATGAGCATGATGCTTTGCTTGATATGCAAACCTCAGCATTGACGGTGGTTGGAGATGGTACATCGTAGACTTTACCTCTTGCCAACAGTCCTATGTTTACTGGTCTTCTCGGCCACTGCACATTGATGCCACGTAATAGCTTTGTGCACCTGCCAAACTCCACAAATAAAGTCTACGGTCCTTCTATGTTGGGCATTGATCCCACAAAAGGCCAAATGTGTATGTTTCAACCACAACCCCAATTCATTGCTGGAAATTTGGGCATTGAAATTGGAGAGGATTTCGGTGATGCCATAGTTCAAAAAGATTTTGGTTATGTATTTTTTAGGTATTTTGCATGTTTTTTCAAAAGTCAGTATCAAATTGATGTGCCTAGTAATGTACATGCCAGTCAGCATTTATTGACTGCCTGTGAGAAGTTACAAAAGGTTTTAAGTGCCAATCGTGAAGTGTCTGTTAACTTTGAGGGCCCGATGGATGAAAATAATTTGATTGGGTTCTCTTGACTTGATAAAAACTTTAAAGAAACCAAAGATGAATGATGAAAATGGCCGAAGAGGTGAAGTAGCATTGGAGAGAATAGGTCTGACGAAAGATTTGGTCGTGGTGGTCATGGAAGAAGGGAAACCTAGGACTATTTCTAATGCGGAGTCATTGGACGCTGGTCAAATTGTCTGGTTGGCTGTGAAATTGAAAAGAATAGTAGAGTATATAGGCACCCTTACTCGTCAGCATGTAGGGAGAGCTACAACAGAGAATAATACAAGAAAAGGTATGAGAGTTATAATAGATATTTCCTAGGCCAATAATGATGTCAGTATGATAGAGGTTGCAGGGGTTAATAATAGTAATGTTCTAGCTGAGACCTGAAAAAGCATATATGCTTGCTATTATTTGATAGTTTGTCATCACATGGTACGGTTGCCATGTTATATCTACTAAGAAAATGGTGCCTTGATACCTAATTTTTTTTTCTATATTTGCTCACTTTTTATAAAATAGTTCTAAATATAGAATACTTTTGATGTTCTGATTATTTTTAATCGGTCTCACTATTTTTATTTTTGATGGAGATCATCCACAAAGATGTTTTTGTGAATCCCTTTGTGTAAACCATGTATGAATATGTATGTTTGATTTTCTCTTGGGTATGCTTGGTTGTCACCCGATCAGATTCTGTTCCCTCCAAGGTACTAGAAATATGATGCAAAAATTGTTATGAATACCTTGATGAGGGTCATGAAGAAAATCCAATTAAAATTGTTGTAATTTAGGATTGAAATCCTATGTAATTTGTATTTCAAACTTTTTTGGATTGGCAACGAAGCCGGGTTTTCTTCCTGATTCTTTCCCAGCTGAACCCTTGAATCAGGTAGTTAATAAAATAAGTTATCGAGTAATTTTTGCTTCTCTTGGAGTTTTTGTATTTTATTTCGTCATATGAATGTATATTTAAGATAAGATGAAATGAGGATGTTCAATTATGCAAGTTTTCAATTTGAAAATGTATGGTATCTCCTTTGAGTTTAATATGATTTAGTTCATGATTGATTGTGTTGGAAGTAAATTTGCAAGAAATTTCTGTGTTAGATACTCCCTTCAAATGAATAGAACATCATCATTCTAATCTCCTTGTTTTCTCAGTTGCCTTAAGATTAGTTTAGTCACTATGTTATTCAATTTGTGCTCCATTAGTTATAATAGATGGTTAAATGAATATGTAGATGATTGTTCATTGTAATGTGGGTATCATTGAAATGCATAGCATTTGGGGTTCATGACAATTATTAACCAGGAACTCATAAGAGGTTTAAGTAGATTTTGATGATCTTGCAATAGTTGTTTTTTTGAGTATGTTGTATAATAGATGATTAGTTAATATTATTAATCATTAGAACACCAACCCTTTAAGACTCCATAGTAAGACTCAAACCAATCAAGTAAGTTTTCTAGTTGATCATTTTTCTTAAGTGACTTTTCAATATCAATTAGATTGTCAATTGATAATTGTCTAAGAGAATTGTAATTGAATTTGATCTAGTTGAACTTGATTAAAATTTCTTTTTATTATTTTAACCTTATTTGAGATGAAATGTAGAGAACCTTTACTTTGACTGTGATCGCAAACTTATCTACTTAATAAAGTTTAATTATTAACTTTAAAAAATGTGTGTGTGTGTGTGTGTTTTGCCCCCGTAGTTTGGGCATGAAAGTTTTAGGTACCCGATACGAGCTGTAAGGCTGGAGACTATAGTTTTTGAATCACTCTTTTGAATTAGTTTTTTTTTCGTAGATTGTGCTTGTTTCATTTATTCTATGGTTTGAAGGATTTTTTTCTATTAAAGTAAATTTTATTATTTTTACTTTCCTTTTTTGATTTGCTCAAAGCATTATTCCTGGTAGTATTTTTCTTTTTAAGTTGAAAAATTAGAAAAATAAGAAATAACTACTCAGAAACATGGCTTGTTGCATGAAGCTACATGCTCAGAAACGCAACTTCTTGCATGTCATAGATTGTATTAAAATTTAGCATATGTATTTAACAAGTGTTCATCTTTTATGGTGTCTTTTGTGCACTTTAGAGATCAATTTAATGTTGGGGCTTCCCTTCTTCTGATTTCATCTTAGTCCATCGTACTCACATTTTAGTGAGGTAAAAAATTCTTCCTTGCATTTCTTTGAATATGTTTTGCTCTTCCATTCTTTTCTTTCATGGTTGTAGATGATGACAATGACATTTGGGCATGACTTTTGTGGAACCCTTAGATTGTCCTTTATTTTGAAATGGGATGTCTCTGATTATTGGAACCCTAATATTGTAAGTTTCATGATTTATAGTCTCTTTGTTTTGATTGAATGGTTGTGGTAAAGGTTTGTGTATATCTTTCTATTCTTTTCTTTCTTCATGGGCAAAATTTTCATATATGGTTTTCTTTTAAGTTCTATATCTAGACTTGATCTCTATTTTTTAATTGAGTTTTAATTAGGTAATGTGCATGGAGTAGGTCTTAGAAATATGGAAAATACTTGCTATTACGATGGAGAATGAGATAGTTATGCAAATGGTAAATTAAGAGGAAAAGCTCCCAGATCATTAGCTTAGGAGGGCTAAACACCCCATGCAGAATGCCTATTCATTTCACCCGATTCATTTTCTTTTATGACATAGAATTTCAATGATTTCCTAAATTTATCAAAGTCATATTGGCCACTTCCAGGAGTCCTTATTTCCCCTTTGAAGCCATAATTCTGAGTAGAGTAAAGCCAACATCTATCTCAAGTTATTACAAAAGTAATATTCATCTCTTCAATGCTTTACCAATGTGACATCACTTTTGATGCATCAAGAAAATATTGATCTAGAGTAACCTGAACTATGTGACTTGTTACTTGGTGCAAAGAAAAAGTGTTGATGCAAGGGTAGAGTTAGGGATTTGAATTTCTTATCATTAATAATGTTTTTTGATATTGTCCAATTTGACAAACTAACAATCAAAACCTATTTTTATTTTTCTTTATCGATGTAAATATCACTTTTCTTCTAAAGTTTTATGAACATTCCTATCACTTTAGATAAATTGAGTTTTACTCCACTCAACTTTATAGCATAGTGATAAATGCACATTTTGTATATTTTACCTAGCATCTTTTAAAATTCTCTGAAATTAGAGATTGCATTACTGTTGGGGTTTATATTATTTTCTTATTTTAAATATAAGCCCCCCAAAAAGTTTGAATAGACATCATTAATTTCATTTACATTTATTATCTATTTCAATAGTCGTCATTCCTTTCATATATAGGTACAAGATTTTAAATTCAACGATTGGATGGAAGTTTTGACAAAGCATTTGAGGAGGGTTGAACAACAATGCTCCTCTATTGCTTGAAAGGTTCACCGAAGCTTTGCCAACAATCTTCCACCTCACACCACAAAAAACTTCTGCATCACCCCACACATAAGCTTCTGGACAAAATATATATTGAGAAATATATGAGGCTCTTTTAAAGCTGAGAATACGGCTAGGCAATGTAGATTAGGATTGGCCAATATTTCAATTTGAGACACTAAAAATTCACAAATTCAATTTTTAAATTTTCATCTTTCTACAGTTCCTAGTGTATACTCCCTTATGATTTTTGCATGTAGTTCAACATTGAATACAATAAAATTATGCCAATTTTTAATCCTAAAGGTCATAGTAATCATTTCATTGAAAACATAATTATCTTAATTTTTATAATTTTCTTGATTTATGGTTTTCAATGTTTAATATTTTTTCATTTAAAACTATGAAATTCAGCTTTATTAATCAATAAAGAAACTAGCAATACTTTTTAAATAGATATAGCTGTAATTTAATTTAAATCAAATAGAATTTTTTTTTTCATGCAATTTCATTTAGATTCTATGACTCAATAAATTTCTTACTTTCTAACTCATAGGTACTTTCTATATTAAAATAGACTTTTTCGTTCATACCTAATATTTTCTTTTTTACAATTTCATTTGATTGATTTTAGTTTAAATTTTGAAAGAGTACATTAATTTGAGGTATTTATGTTCAAAGTAAATTGCACATTTAAATATTTTCTTGCTATGTCCATCACATTTAAATTCACTCTATGACTTATTAAGATTGATTAATTTGATTATTATTTATTAATATAAATAGTGTATGAATGATTATCTTTCATTTAAAATTTCACTATTGATTTTAATTTAATTTTTCTATTTTCTTTTTTTTCTTCAAATATTTGTATTAGTTCTAGTATGATTTATTTAAATAATATACAAAATAATTTAAATAGAAAACATAAAAAAAATAATATACTTTTTAAATTTAATACTAAAATAATTAAAATATTATTAATACAAGTAATTTAAATAGAATATTATATTAAATTATTTAGAAAAATATAAGCTTAAATATAATAATTAGAATAAATAAAATATAGATAATCTATTGAAATGATTTAATTCAGAGATTGTGACAATCATAATTTTATGTCCCACAAATTAATATATTAAAGCAAGAAGGAAGAAGAAAGAAAACCAGTATAATAGTCAATTTGAAGGAAGAAGAAAAAGAAAACCAATCAAATAGTAGTAGTGGCCACAGGTTCGATAATGCTGTGAGACAAGTATTGAGGCATCTCAACAGAAATGCATCTCCCTGTGTTCACCCCAGTTTCCAATGGAGGGTAATACATGTACGACACTTTATCTTTGGTATCTGGCTCAATCCTATTCAAGAAAATCCCATCATCCCCAAACACAGTGGCATCAACACAATCAAGAGGCCGAGGAAGACCATCAACTTCCTCCCACAAATTCTGTGCAGAGTCATATTCAGTCAGAGCATCCCTCTAGAAGCAATATAGACACTCAGATGTGGCCACAATGGGATGCTCACAATCTTCAATAAACCAGACGTTGGGTAGAGTGGACCAAACTCCTGAGCAAACAAGCTGAAAACATAGAGTATTCCTTTTATAAAAAGATCCTGGCATAAAGATTGCTCTTGAAGCACGTCGGGAAGAAGCCTCCACTCATCTCTCTCCACATTGTAAACTGCAGCTTGGCTCGTACTATACCAAATACATTCTCTTCCTCGTTAATTATTGTTAGTTGGACAACTGCTATTTATGACCCAAAAATAGCAGTAGTATTTATGGGTAGCTTGTACAACTGTTCGTCCTTATCTATGAATAGTAGTTGTATTTATGGGTGGTTTGGACAGCTGTTTGTCAACTTGCCAAGAATTAGTAAATGGTTATTATTTACTAATTTTAGAGATTCCCTTTTGGACACCTTGCAACCAATTCTATTATTGGCTGTCAAGTTTTCTTAATCTCAACCATTGGTTTGATTTAATCTCGGTCGTTTGTTTTCCAATGGGAGTGGTATAAAAAGGGGTCATTGGGTCATTTGGATAAGAAGTTTTTGGAGAAACATTTGCAGTGTTAGCAAACAGTCTTGCAGTGTTAGCAAGGGCGCAATGTTAGCGAGGAGATAGCAGTGGGGAATATTAGTGGAAGAAATTAGGAGGTTGTCGGAGTTCTACCAGTGAGAGGCAAGGAATTTTGTATCTCTTGATTTTTTGAAGTTTAATATAATTCCTCATTTGTAGAACTGGTTTTCCCTTAGGGGTTTTTCCAGGGACAATTTGTCCAAAAATATTGTGTTCATTGTGTTGTTCATTTCTTTCCATATTATAAGTGAAATTGCAGTTGTGTTATTTTTCAATATTAGCTAGAATTTTTTTTTTTGCAGTTTAATAATCATTTATGATAGGAGATTAATAATCAGTGACTACGATAGTTTGATTTTTCACATGGTATCAGAGCATTGTTAAGGGTAGAAGAGTTTTTCCCTAGGAAAGAAATTTTGATCTCTTTAGATTTATTATTGCTTTAAACCCTTGAGATGGCTTCAGCTGGTTTGAGAGATCAGGATAGATTGGATGGTGCCTCAAATTTTGGTGTCTGGAAGGCCAAAATTTCTTTATTGTTGGAAGAGAATGGTATCAAGGATTATGCTACCAATGGTGTACCTGTACCAATGGATGTAACACAGCTTGCAGCATATAGGAAGGACAATACCAAAGCGAGGAGGATTATCCTTGATGGTGTCAAGGATCATATTGTTCCATATATCTCAGAGCTAGATACAACAAAGAAGATGTGGGATGCCATTCTAAATCTGTACCAGAATGCTACCACCAATAGGAAGTTGATTCTCAGAGAGAAGCTAAAGAATACCCGGATGAATCAGGGAGAAGACGTCACAAGTTACCTCACCAGGCTTAGACTTGTCAAGGATGAGTTAGTAGCTATTGGAGATAGCCCTAGTGATGATGAGCTAGTGAGAATAGCCCTAGATGGGTTTACTAAACAATGGAGTGTCTTTGTTCAAGTTGTCAGTGGACAAGATACTTTACCGAGTTGAGATCAACTATGGACTGATTTCACTCAGGAGGAGTTTAGACTAAGTCTTGTCAATTGGGCCAACAAGAGTCAGAAAAATGAGGTGGAACAAGAGAACGTTGCCCTAGTGGGTAAAGGGAAAGCAAAGAAGGGATGTAGCAAAGGATCAAATTCACAAAGTGAAAAGAAGAAGAAGGACCTTTATAAGGTAAAGTGCTTTGGATGTCATGAGTTTGGCCACTGTGTCAGCAATTTCCCAGAGAGGAAGAAGGGTAAGAAGTAGGTGGTAGCTTCAGCAAGTGCAGAAGAACTCTCCAGTAGAATGGAAGATGAGTTTGCACTCATAGCTTGTATGGTTAGCTCAACCTCATAGTGTGTTTGGTATATAGATAATGGGGCGTCATTTCATATGACAGGAGTTAGAGAGTACTTGTCCAGTTACAAGGAGGAGGACACTAACATCTAGATTTCTATGGGAAACTTGTCCAAACTCAACCCTGTTGGGAAAGGGACTATTCAGTTTCAGAGGGAGAATGGAAAGATAATTCCACTTCATGATGTGTTATATTTTCTAGGCTTAGGTATGAATTTGATTTCTGTATCTGTTCTTCAGGATACGGGGTATAATGTACTCTTTAGAGGGATGCATGTGTTGATTAAGCACAAGGATTGGAAATCACCCATAACTATTGGAGTTAGGAGTGGTCACCTTTATAGATTGCAGTTTGATGCTCCTAAGGAACTTATGAGCAACAGTAATCCTAGAGATCTTGGAGAGCTATGGCATAGGAGGATGGGCCATATTCATCATGGAGCACTTAGATTGCTTCATGAGACCGTGACAGGTGTTCCAAAGGTGAGCACAGAGCATGATGATGTATGTAAGGGATGTGTATTGGGGAAGTTTGTGAAAGCATCTTTTCCAAGGAGTGACACCAGATCTAAGGGTGTTCTTGATCTAGTACATTTAGATGTTTGTGGACCAATGTCGATGAAATCTCTCAGAGGATATGAGTACTATGTTACATTTATTGATGATTTCTCTAGAAAGACCTAGATATACTTCTTGAAGACTAAGGATGATGTTTTCAGTCGATTCCAAGAGTTCAAGGCTCTTGTGGAGAACTCGACAGGAAAGAAGATAAAGGTTCTTCGGTCAGACAATGGAGGCGAGTACAAAGGAAATGTCTTCTAGGAGTTCTGCACCAGATAATGAATCAAGAGAGAATGGATTGTTCCTTACAATCCACAGCAGAATGGAGTTGCTGAGAGGAAGAACCGTTCTATATCGGAGGCAGCAAGAGCTATGCTACATGACCAGGACATGCCCCATTCCTTATGGGCAGAGGCATGTAATACAACAGTCTACATTCAGAATAGAGTTCCACACAACGTGCTAGGGAAGATGACACCAAAGGAGGCTTTCACAGGGAAGAAGCCAAATGTTAGTCACTTTAGGATATTCGGGAGTTTGGCATATTGTCATATTCCTGGAGATACACGTACAAAGTTAGATCAGACTACAGAGAGGGGGTACTTTTTTGGGTACAATGAGACCTCAAAGGCATATAGGATTTTCATTCCAGGGACTAAAAGAATTATTGTCAGATGGGATGTCAAGTTCATGGAGGACAAGGCATTCAGGAGATCCAGAGATTTGCCAGCAAATGATCAGAGTGAGCAGCCAACAGAAGCTCCAAGACCAAGTCAAGGGTAGCAAAGCTCAAGTACAGTTACCAGTACAAATGTAGACTTAGTTAGTGAAGATTCACAGAGTATGGAGCAATAGGTGCAATAGGAAATGCATCTAGAAGACTTAGAGGCTGACATTTCATTAGTTGGCAGCAGGAATCATGTGGTTCTAGATACACAAAGGGATACTCAGAAGTTTGTGGGAGCTCTTAGGAAGAGTACTAGACAACGAAGACAACCAGCCAAGTTCAATGACTATGTGGCATTAGTTAGTCAGTTGGTAGATAGTGAGCCTTCTAGCTATCAAGAAGCTGCAGAACATCAGGTATGGCGAGATGCTATGGTTGAGGAATAGTCTTCAATAATGTAGAATGATGTGTGGGAGGTAGTACCTAGACCAACAGATAGGGCTGTAGTTGGATCACGCTGGATCTATAAGATAAAGCACGGTGTAGATGGTAGCATCGAGAAATACAAGGCTAGGTTTGTGGAAAAGGGGTTCTCTCATAAGGAGGGAATAGACTATGAGGAGACATTTGCTCCAGTTGCCAGGTATACTTCTATACGAGCTGTAATCTCACTTGCAACACATATATGGGATGGAAAATCCATCAAATGAATGTTAAGATAGCATTCCTCAATGGTGAGTTGAAGGAGGAGGTATACATAGAACAACTAGAAGGCTTTGTAGCACGCATCAAAGAGACCCACGTGTGCAGATTGAAGAAAGCATTATACGTACTCAAGTAGGCTCCTAGAGCGTGGTATGAGTGCATTGATACATACTTGCAGAAAATGGGCTTTGTGAAGAGTGAAGCAGATGCTAACCTCTACTACTTGATGGTTAGGGGTGAGATTCTCATTCTTGTTCTTTATGTGGATGACCTATTTCTTACAGGTTCACTAGGGCTCATAGTGGATTGCAAGAGGAACCTTGCAGAAGAGTTCGAGATGAAGGATTTAGGACTTATGCACTACTTTCTAGGCATGGAAGTGTGGTAGATAGATGGGGAGATTTTCCTTGGTCAAGGGAAATATTGCATTGAAATCTTGAAGAAATTTGGGATGGAGGATTGCAAAGCCATGTCTACACCCATGATCATGAATTGGAGGAAGGTAGATACATCTAAGGAGAAAGATGTAGATCCCACTTTATATAGACAATTGATTGGTTCGCTTATGTATTTGGTCAACACTAGACCAGATATAGCATTTGCAGTTAACTCTCTTAGTCAGTTCATGGTTGAACCAAAGAGAATGCATTGGATAGCGGCTAAGCATGTGCTACATTACTTGCATGGTACACTCGAGTATGGGATCAGATATGTTCGAGGTGAAGGTATCAGGTTGATAGGTTATACTGATGTAGATTGGGCAGGAAGTACAACAGACAAAAGGAGCACTTCAGGGTATTGTTTCAGCTTGGGATCAGGAGTTGTATCTTGGTTCAACAGGAAGCAGAAGTCTGTGGCTCTAAGTTTAGCAGAAGCTGAATACATAGCAGCTAGCATGGCAACATGTGAAGCTATATGGCTTTGGAAGTTGTTAGTAGCCTTGTTTGGTCAGAAGGTTGAGACTACTGTGATACATTGTGACAATTAGAGTTGCATCAAGTTGTCTGAGAATCCAGTGTTTCATGATAGGTCTAAACATATAGATATCAGATATCACTTCATCAGAGATTGTGTATAAAGGGGAGATGTTCAACTATAATACATACCTACAGATGAGCAGGTAGCAGACATTCTAATGAAGGCTTTGGGAAAGGCCAAATTTATCTTCTTCAGAGATAAGATGGGTTTCATGCAGAATAGCTTCCTCGCTAAGAGGGAGTTTTAATTATTGTTAGTTGGACAACTGTTATTTCTGACCCAGAAATAGCAGTAGTATTTATGGGTAGTTTGGATAGCTGTTCATCCTTATCTATGAATAGCAGTTGTATTTATGGGTGGTTTGGATAGCTGTTTGTCCACTTGCCAAGAATTAGTAAATGGTTATTATTTACTAATTTTAGAGATTCCCTTTTGGACACCTTGCAACCAATTCTATTATTGGCTGTCGACCTCTCTTAATCATACCCGTTGGTTTGATTTAATCTCGGTCATTGGTTTACCAACAGGAGTAGTATAAAAAGGGGTCATTGGGTCATTTGGATAAGAAGTTTTTGGAGAAATGTTTGCAGTGTTAGCAAACAGTCTTGCAGTGTTAGCAAGGGCGCAGTGTTAGCATGGAGATAGCAGTGGGGAATATCAGCAGGAGAAATTAGGAGGTTGTCGGAGTTCTGCTAGTGAGAGGCAAGGAATTTTGTATCTCTTGATTTGCTGAAGTTTAATATAATTCCTCATCTGTAGAACTGGTTTTCCCTTAGGGTTTTTTCCAGGGACAATTTGTCCAAAAATATTGTGTTCATTGTGTTGTTCATTTCTTTCCGTATTATAAGTGAAATTGCAGTTGTGTTATTTTTCAATATTAGCTGGGAATTTGTTTTCAGCAGTTTAATAATCATTTATGATAGGAGATTAATAATCAGTGACTGCGATAGTTTCATTTTTCACACTCCTGCAATATAAATCTCATCTCCCTTGGGAGATGCACAACATACAAACTCAAACATGATCTCTGTGGTGGGGATTTCTGCATCTTTTCTCCATTGGAAAAACACAAAATCAAAGACTAAAACAGTCATGCTTGATGATGTCTTCCTCCTCTTTGTACCCACTCTGCAGCGCTCATATATAGACCCAAGTAAAACCAGTTTATGCTTCACACAAACACACTTGGAGAATGTGTAGAATTCAAATTGGGTAGGAACGGGAGGCAGTCTTCCCCATACCTATTAATGGGGTCAAATGTAGTTATGTGAACATTCTCAATCAAACATATCAACTCTTCAAACCTCCCACGACTCCTCCTGTCTTCGTAAAACTCTGAGTTTTCCAATATTCTCTTCCAACTCTTACATACATCCTTCACTTTTCCATGAGATGCAAAAGGCACTCTCATTAAGATTTCCCTTACCAACTCTTCTGGAATTGCACTAAAATAGTCCATCACCACCAATATATTTGTACACTGCTGAAATGATTCTCAAATAATCTTGATACTTGCCAAATCTTACCAGTGCTCACATGAATTCGAAACAAAGTTGGTAGCTGTAATGTCTCAAACATATGTTGTGCTATCTATACTGATTTTTTCTATATTTACTCATTTTTCTAAAACAGTTCTAAATATAGAATACGGCTGATGTTCTTATTATTTTTAATCGATCTCACTATTTTTAAAATATTAGTTGCATTGAAAAATTATATTATATTTTTTACTACATTTACTATATTAAGATTTTTTTTATACTAAACATAATAAAGATCAATAAGTTACAAATTATTATTAAAAATAGATATTATAAAATTATATTTAAAGAATATATCAACAAGTAGATTGTTTAATTTAAAAAAATCATATATTGATAAAAATATCTAGTAAAATACAATAAAAGAATCAAATCAAATTATATATAGTGAAATACAATAAAAGAATCAAATCAAATTTTATACACACACACACACACACACACACACACACACACACACACACACACACACACACACACACACACACACATTAAAGTTAATATTAGCTTTTAATCTAAACTTTGTTTGATTAAGTGGAAGAAACTATTATAGGATTAGATAAGTTCAAAACATAATAATATATCTTCCAATTTAATAATATCTTGTTAAAATAATTTAAAATTAATTCTTAAATAGAACTTCAAACATCACAAAATAAATATAATAATAATGGAGAAGATTTCTTCTACTTTGGATTTAGAATTTAAAGATAATTTCCACAAACAAAAATGTATACAAACTTAACCTAAAATAACATTAAGTTAAAAAGAGTAGGAAGTGAAATGGGAAATGCAATATGCAAAATTTTCACTCCTAGAAGAATTCTTCAAAAGAAAATTTCTATATGCGAGGAAAAACTAAAGAACATGGATAATGTTTTGTCAAAATAGATAAATTTTCCATCAAATATTGTGCAACTAAAAATCTAATACACATATTATTGCAAACTCTTCTCCCTTCTTTCAACATAGAGGGAAGACTCACAATTCTATTTGAAAATTCCATATCCACATTATCATGTGACATTGTCATGTGACATTAGCATATTTTTTTACTAAGATGTCAAAACAATCCAAATAAAAAGTTAGACCAATAGTCATGCAAAAAGGGATGTAGCTATCCTCCCTACAAATTGCACCGTTGACTAAATTTCAAAAAAATGAAAACACAATGAATTTTTTGAAATTTTCAGCATTTGATCTTCATATCAAAAAAAGCAAAATTTTTGAGAAAATTTCGCTTTGTTTTCGTGAATCTAAAAAAGAATCATGTTTGACTTTTTTTTTTCAATCTTTGCTGCATTTTTTCTGGAGATTAGCCAATGCCTACAAAAAGAATACTCATATTTAAACAACTGATGTGGTATCACATTCCTAGTTGTTTTTTATAACTAAGGGAACATTTCATTCAATTATGGGTATTCATTGTTTTACTAAAAGCTTTTAAATCATATAATAATTGGTGCAATGTTTTGAAAATTAAGGATATTAAGTCAATAATTGTAGATATTAGATCAAATGGGTATCAAATCAAGAAATTCCATCACTACCGTTAGAATAGATACACAATTGAAATACTTTTAGCTCAATTCTATCATATTTTTAATTAAACATTTGGTTTGGAATATATGGAGTGCAATGCCTACCCCTAGTTCACTTCTCAAATTATAGTGTTGGATTCTTGTAGGCTTCCAAGAGTAAGCCTAAGTCTAGGGGGAGTGGATGTAATGTCTTCCCCTAGTTGACTTTTATGATTGTATTGTCAGATTCTTTTAGGACAGTTTTCTAATTATATTTTATGATTAGTGGTACTCAGTTACCAAATTTGATTGGATGTTATTTCATACTCAGTTGATATATGTGTTGAGTTAATTAGTTATTACATGTGTTCATGATTATTTTAATGATGATATATGTATGTTTTTTACTCGGATATCAAAATTGCCTCAATTCCTACCTCTTTGATGCTATGGTTATTTTCAAAATATGCCTTGTTTTAAGCATTAAAATAGTCATTTCCTCTCAAATATTTTGAGAAATTTTTCCCTTCAATATCTTTGGCTCATTCTCAGCTTCATCCAACACTTTGAATTTTCAAAATCCAGCTTCCGAGTTCAAAGTTGTTGTAGGTTAATGAAGGAACAAAAAATAGGTATTTTCAATTGCATCATTAACCATTAACCTCTAAAAAATAGTTAAGACCAATTGTTAAAATACATATTTCACTTCAAAATCTTAACCATTAACCTCTCTATCAATAGGCTAAGATAAGTTTGCAAAAATTAACCTTTTAAGAAGGTTAAGGTTTGTGGATCAAAACACGTATTCCCAACCAAACCATTGAGCATTAACCATTAACCTTTTAAAAAGAGGTTAATATTCAAGTCTAGAATATGTGTTTTTAAGATAATTATTAACCTTTCAAATGATAAAGGTGAAGGAAATGAAAGGTAGAAGCAATGAAAATTGTGTTCGGGTTTCCAAGAGTTGAAGGGCGTTCAAACATAGAGTTAATAACTAGAAATTTAAGCATGTAATTTATTTGACATAATAGTCTCAACATCTCGAATAGAAAATTTGAAGTTTCAAAGAACATGTCGTACACTCCCAAGCATGATTGGACATTCCACACAAACAAAGGTGATAAATAATAACATCCCTTAGAAGGATGAAAATTAGGGAGTTCGATGCCTTTCTAATTGGATTTATTCTTTTAAAATAAAGAGCAATATTGGTGATCAAATAAAGATTAGATATAGATTGCTTCTAGATTGAGAACTTGCAAGTTTTCCACGTACATGATCATAGTGAAAATGTAAAGCTTCATGGATGAAAACACAAAAAGTGTTTGATCAAATGCTCGGGAAACATTGACTACCATAATTGCCTTCATCCACTTCTATGTGGGAGATAGTAGCATTCGTAATTAACAAATGCAAAGCCTCTAAATTGTTTTATGTAATGGCTTACCTCTGACATTTCTTGCAAATTGAGTTTTAGCAGATAGTTCAAGCCGCATGCGACAAAAGTTTTGAGTTTTCAATAAAATATATGATCATCCAAGCACATGCTTCCTGAGTCTTAGATTGACGTGAAGAAGTAAAGAAGCTAGTAACAACTTTCACCACCAATGTGACAACCCATGTGGTCAAGGCTAGAGTATTTAGAATAGAGGTGGATGCAGAAAATCATCTATGTCTCTTTGTATGTGACCACATTTTATTAGAAGGTGTATACATGTCAAAGCACATGAGCTATTTGGAGAAACATCTATACTCTTGGCTGTGATTTTCCCTACATCTCCCAATCCACAATACTAAATGTAGATGATTCAAGAATGAACATTGATTCATTTGAAAAAAAGCTCCTATAGAAACCATATCCCTTGGAGAAGATTTGATTGGTTTGATGGAATGAGCATTTAGAATGTGATCAAACTATTTGACGAAATGGCAGGGTTCCCTCAACTTGTGGTTTTGTGAATTAACTTGACAATTAGATAGGTATCAAGATAGAGTTCTATATATATGTTGCTTCAAATGATGCATTGATCAAATACATGTAGAGTTATTAAATGTATTAGAACCAAATATTAGAGCTAGCTCAGGCACTTTTACATAGTAGTATATGGGAATTGATGGATGAGTTTTCAAATGGAGTAAATGTTTGAGTGTCTCTAAATAAGTTTTGTGAAGTCTCTAAATTTCAAAGTACATTGAGGAAATTGAAAACATTTAAAGTAATCAATAGGAAGATCAACAGTTGAACCGTGAAATACAAATATCAAAGGCCGAATTATGCTTCCATTTTAAAAAGTACACTTCTCGACATTGGTGATACAATTTTAGGAAGTTTTTTAGTTCAAGATTTTTGATAATCTCTTGAGAGCAAGGACACGACTCCTTTAGCCGAAAAGATATTGGAAAGTGACCTGGATCGAGTAAGAGGGCACCCCATCTTAGTGTAGTGTCATGATCTTGTGTTTGAATGCATCAAGGTCTATCATCCAAATAGTAGGGAAGTCATTTCATCAAATAATAAAGTGACTGTCCCTCTGGATCCTGTTTCTATTGTCATTTCCTTTCGATTATATTCCAGAGTGCAATATGCCAACATTAGTTTAAGAACCATCAAGGAGTATTATATGGAAAATCAAACTCAGTGTTTGAACACTGTTGCTAGGTCATGGATCTTGCAACCAAGGAAAGTGAAATCTCAACTAGCCAAGTCCATCCATAGATCATTGTTAAAGGAAGATGTAGCAAACATGGTAACTCTATTAAGTCAAATAATAGGACTTCATGATTCACACGAGTTTGAAGGTTGAATGTTCTTGAAATTATGAACATGGTCTATGAAGGGTAGCAACACATTGATTGGGCTGAAATTATCAGTGACTCGCTAAATAGGTAGCTCAGAGAACTCCAAGAAAATGATTATTTTTGTGACTTCGTACCTTTTCTACACTATTGCAAGCACGAAAAGTTGGCCAAGGCTTCACCCAAAAGGTATATATGGTGATACAGATATTATTTACAACCATCTCCCTTAGATATAGTATGACAATAGCCTGCATGATTTTTAAAAGGTGAAGGACGTGTTCACACTGTTGATTGTAAGAGAAATTTAGGGAAACATGGGACTCAAAATTTCATCAAAAGTAGCAATGGAAGTATAAAAGTATGGAAATGTTTTCGTACAGTTCCCGAAGTTCACTTATATCAAATTAGCTACCTATGATAAGTATCCCCTAATGCTACCTAGGTTTTTCGATGATAAATTGCTCTTGATTGAAATATGCAAGCATATTAGTTAAATCAATAAACTTAGCAAGAACAAAAGAATAGATGAAATACCTTTCCCTATCAACATTAGATATTATAGCTATGAGACTGCATCAGATACAAGGAACATATAGATATTCATTGCCACAATTAATTTACATCAAAGTATACTATGCATTTCCCTTATGATAGTAAAGGCTATGTAGTTAATGAGTTATAGCTAAATCCTAGCCTCAGTCACTTTCTGGATCTACAGAACTTTTGGGAGGATTGAAAAAATGATTTCAAAGTCAGGAAGAGAGATAGAATACGACTTACTATAAGGAAAATGATAGACTTCAAGGTGGATATTGGTGTGATAGGTATAAATGATTTTGAAGTTTCCTTGGTTGATCTCTTATACAATGAGAAAATTGAATTACTAGATCTTCCTCATATTGATTGGTCATTTTAGGAGTTAAAAAGCCTAAATGAAAGAATTGGCTATGTCCTTAAAAGAACAAGAGACTGGGTCAGTAAAATCATAGCAGAATAAGTGACTGGTGAATTTCAAAGTAAAGAGAGAAGAGATAATCAAGGAGCATCATCTTGAATGGCACTAGAGGCAACTTCTGGTGAGAAAATACAACAATTGGATAGGAGTGCTCTAGATACAAAAATGAAACATAAATCTACTAGAGTGAATCAGAAAGGAAATGATCTTAATGAGAAGGATGAAAGAACTCCTTAAATTTTTGAACAACACATCCTAGTTACATCCTCTCATGACATAGTAATTCCTCAGTCAAGCCTCACTCCTCCTGAGATATCATTAATAGACATCACATAGTTGCATAATCAATTATCTAATTCAGAAGATTTAATGATGATTGCTGAAAATATAACAGGTGACATGCAAGTTTCACTTCCAGATACTACACATTCATGATTCCAAACTAGTCTCCAAAATAAGAAGAAAGTGATTCAGATGATCCCACTTCCATTTGATGTAATCTCTAGTTTCCTTCAGAAGCCTCCTAAAGTGAAAATGACTAAAGTGTTTTCCAGGTTGGCTGTTGATAAAACTTTAGGAAATGTATGCATAGAAATAACCAAGCCCATAATTGAAAAGAGTGTTGATGAAGTATCCAAGTCAAATTTTATTATGGATAATGTTGATCTTGGTCCATCTACTGCAGAAAGAGACTTTCAGAATTTTGAAGTGACTATTGCCCAAATGTTA
Organism: Cupressus sempervirens; assembly: GCA_028749045.1. NCBI lineage: Eukaryota > Viridiplantae > Streptophyta > Pinopsida > Cupressales > Cupressaceae > Cupressus > Cupressus sempervirens. The sequence goes on from CM053783.1 coordinate 74,176,501, forward strand.
CAAAGAGCAAAAAAAGATAAAAGATCCAAGGAGCAACTCAAAGAGCAAGTTTAAATTATGGTGTCTTACATCAATTCAATTAGTGATTCTTCTAATACAAAGGCAGTACTTCACCAACTTTAGCGGGCCCTGATGGTATTCTTGGTCATGTTGTTGTTGAAAGAGTAAACAAACACAAGTCACATAGTATGATGATTGAAGCTTGGATAAACAAAATGATAGAAGATCCTTCAAGCTCATAATTAGAGTGAAAGAAATATATGGAAAATCCATCAAACAGGTACAAGAAATGTCTAAAGAGCTAGAAAGAAGCAAAGAGCATAAAGTCACTTGGAAAAAGGTAGTTGATGAATTACAAGAAATGGCCAAGTTAGATACAAACACCCTGGTTCTCAAAAAAATTATTGTTGATCCAAGTAAGAATTAGACACGTATATGGAGTAAAACTATTAATTGGAAGCTGATAAATATCAACAAAGGGATGGGTATGTGCAAGATCATGGTGTACCAAACTATGGCCTTAAGTGGCAGTGAAAAATCAGCAAATCAGGTTTATGTCAACTTGACACATAATTTTGAAGTGGTTATGGACTTTATATCAAAAACTTGTAAGAAAATAATTTGTAGAAAATTGAATTTAGTTTCTAAACGACTAGGCCTTATCAGGAGAAAAAAATAATTGATTGGTCAAAAGTTTGAATTTTAATGCAGTACTAAGAAAATTTCAGGACGAAAATAAAAACTAGGTGTATGTCTGACCACCTTAATCAAAATCAAATCATAATATTTTTTTAATATAATTATAGATATGAAAACTAGACTCATGCCCGGATGTGACGCATATTTTTTTATATTTTTATTCCAAATAAATAATTAAAGATGAATTTTCTATCAAAACTTTTTTGGATTAAAAAAGTCTCGTGTCTGACCACCCTAACTAATAGAAAATTTGATCAATTTTTTTTTTTTTGCTTTTTTCTTATACTAGGCGAAGTATAGAATGTGACGCAACTTTTAGATTTAAAAAATTTTATACCGTTTGAAAGTTATAGCTATTTTTCATTCAGTATGTCAATCAGCACTTTACAATAATCTTCATTGATAATTAACTAATAAATACTTATCGAACTGAGAGTTTGACAGAAATTATATTGATGGAATCTAGAGAGCGATATTAAAAAACCCATTTCGTTTCATTCAATTTTGATCAAAATAACATTGTCAGACGGTTACCCGAAATCTGAGTATCACTAAAACTCTCTATAAACACGTCTTTGGGGTTGACCGGGCAGGCTTGGTAAATACCAAGCCTGATCGTATATCCGATTCAAAATCGAATATTCGATTTCAAATCAGATATCCGATTTGACATCGGATATCCGATATGGCTTGGTAGTCAAATTCCAAAAATCTTCAAATTTTGGAGGGAAATTCGATTTAAACGTTTTAGTTTTTTATTTTTAAATTATTTCACTTATATTAATATGTAAAGGCATATTTTAATATATATTATATATATAATAACGTAATGTAAACATACAAGATATAATCTAGTAATATATAATAATATATTATGTTAATCTTATTACAATCTATAAATATAATATATATTATTATTATTTTTACTAAATATAATAACGTAATTTATATATGTATAAAATACGTATTATATATTATTATATTAATCTATGTGTTATTAATATATACAATAACGTAATATTTTCATTAAATGTAATATGTATTATATATTATTATATTAATATGTATATTAATATAATATTTATATAACAACATAATATTTTTATTAAATATAATATACATTATAAATATTATTATATTAATAAGTATGTTATTAATATATTTATATAATAACGTAATATTTTCATTAAATATAATAATGTAATATGTATATGTATATATATATATATTATTATATTGATATGTATATTATTAATTTATATGTATATTATTAAAATGTATATTATTAATATATAAGAGTCAAAGGGGGTCATAGGGTGACCTATAACCCTCTTTGACCCATTAAACGATGATATATGTCTCTAGGGGTCCTAGGACCCCTAGGGCCATATGTCATCCTTTAATGGGTCAAAGGGGGTCCCTTTGACCCATTAAATAATGACATATGTCCCTAGGACCCCCAAGACATAGCTGAATCGTTCATATCGGTCAAAGGGGTTCACAGGGTGACCTATGACCCCCTTTGACCATTTAAACGATGACATATGTCTCTAGGGGTCCTATGACCCCTAGGGACATATTCAAATGGGTATTATGGATCAAAGGGGGTCATAAGGTGACCTATGACCCTCTTTGACCCATTAAATGATGACATAGGGACATAGTCGAATCGTTCATATGGGTCATAGCGGGTCATAGGGTGACCTATGACCCCCTTTGACCCATTAAATGATGACATATGTCCCTAGGGGTCCTAGGACCCCCGGGGACATAGTCGAATCATTCATATGGGTCAAAGGGGGTCATAGAGTGACCTATGACCCTCTTTGACCCATTAAATGACGACATATGTCTCTAGGGGTTCTAGGACCCCTAGGGACATATTCGAATCGTTCATATGGGTCAAAGGGGATCATAGGTCGGACCCATTAAATGACGATATATGTCTCTAGGGGTCCTAGGACCCCTAGCAACATATTCGAATGGGTAATATAGGTCAAAGTGGGTCATAGGGTGACCTATGACCCTCTTTGACCCATTAAACGATGACATATGTCCCTAGAGGTCCTAGGATCCTAGGGACATATTCGAATGGTTCATATGGGTCAAAGGGGGTCATAGGGTGACCTATGACCCCCTTTGACCCATTAAATGATGACATATGTCCCTAGGGGTCCTAGGACCCCTAGGGACATATTCGAATGGGTAATATGGGTCAAAGGGGGTCATAGGTTACTTTGACCCATTAAACGACGACATATGTCCCTAAGGGTCCTAGGACCCTAGGGACATATTCAAATGGTTCATATGGGTCAAAGGGGGTCATAGGGTGACCTATGACCCCCTTTGACTCATTAAACGACGACATATGTCCCTAGGGGTCCTAGGACCCCTAGGGACATATTTGAATCATTCATATGTGTCAAAGGGGGTCGTAGGGTGACCTATGACCCCCTTTGACCCATTAAATGACGACATATGTCCCTAGGGGTCCTAGGACCCCTAAGGACATATTCGAATGGGTAATATGGTTCAAATAGGGTCATAGGGTAACCTATGACCCTCTTTGACCCATTAAACGATGACATATGTCTCTAAGGGTCCTAGGACCCCTAGGGACATATTCGAATCGTTCATATGGGTCAAAGGGGGTCACATGGTGACCTATGACCCTCTTGACGCATTAAACGATGATATATGTCTCTAGGGGTCCTTGGACCCCTAGGGACATATTCGAATTGGTAATATGGGTCAAAGGGGGTCATAGGGTGAGTTATGACCCTCTTTGACCTATTAAACGATGACATATGTCCCTAAGGGTCCTAGGACCCCTACGGACATATTCGAATGGGTAATATGGGTCAAATTCTTTGACCCATTAAACGATGACATATGTCTCTAGGGGTCCTAGGACCCCTAGGGACATATTCGAATCGTTCATATGGGTCAAAGCGGGTCATAAGGTGACTTATGACACTCTTGACGCATTAAACGATGATATGTCTCTAGGGGTCCTAGGACCTCTAGGGACATATTCGAATGGGTAATATGGGTCAAAGGGGGTCATAGAGTGACCTAAAACTCTCTTTGACCCATTAAATGATGACATATGTCCCTAGGGGTCCTCGGGCCCAAGGGACATATTCGAATGGGTAATATGGGTCAAATTGGGTCATAGGGTAACCTATGAGCCTCTTTGACCCATTAAACGATGACATATGTCCCTAGGGGTCCTCAGACCCCTAGGGACATATTTGAATCATTCATATGGGTCAAAGAGGATCATAGGGTGACCTATGACCCTCTTTGACCCATTAAACGATGACATATGTCCCTAGGGGTCCTTGGACCCCTAGGGACATATTCGAATCGTTCATATGGGTCAAAGGGGGTCATAGGGTGACCTATGACCCTATTTGACCCATTAAACGATGACATATGTCCCTAGGGGTCCGAGGACCCCAAGGGACATATTCGAATGGGTAATATGGGTCAAATGGGGTCATAGGGTAACCTATGACACTCTTTAATCAATTAACGACGACATATGTCACTAGGGGTCCTCAGAACCCTAGGAACATATTCGAATCGTTCATATGGGTCAAAGAGGATCATAGGGTGACTTATGACCCTCTTTGACCCATTAAACGAAGACATATGTCCCTAGGGGTCCTCGGACCCCTAGGGACATATTCGAATGGGTAATATGGGTCAAAGGGAGTCATAGGCTGACCTATGACTCTCTTTGACCCATTTAATGATGACATATGTCCCTCGGGGTCCTAGGACCCTTAGGGACATATTCCAATCATTCATATGGGTCAAAGGGGGTCATAGGGTGACCTATGACCCTCTTTGACCCATTAAACGATGATATATGTCTCTAGGGGTCCTATGACCCCTAGGGACATATTCGAATGGGTAATATGGGTCAAAGGGGGTCATAGGGTGACCTATGACCCTCTTTGACTCATTAAATGATGACATATTTTTCTAAGGGTCCTTGGACCCCTAGAGACATATTCGAATTGTTCATATGGGTCAAAGGGGGTCATAGGGTGACCTATGACCCCCTTTGACCCATTAAACGACGAAATATGTCTCTAGGGGTCCTAAGACCCCTAGGGACATATTCAAATGGGTAATATGGGTCAAATGGGGTCATAGGGTAACCTATGACCCTCTTTGACCCATTAAACGATGATATATGTCCCTAGGGGTCCTCAGACCCTTAGGGACATATTTGAATCGTTCATATAGGTCAAAGAGCGTCATAGAGTGACCTATGACCCTCTTTGACCCATTAAACGATGACATATGTCCCTTGGGGTCCTCGTCATAGGGTGACCTATGACCCTCTTTGACCCATTAAACGACGACATATGTCCCTAGGGGTCCTCGGACCCCTAGGGACGTATTCGAATCGTTCATATGGGTCAAAGGGGGTCATAGGGTGACCTATGACCCTCTTTGACACATTAAACGACGACATATGTCCCTAGGGGTCCTAGGACCCCTAGGGACATATTTGAATCGTACATATGGGTCAAAGGGGGTCATAGGGTGACCTATGACCCCCTTTGACCCAGTAAACGATGACATATTTCCCTAGGGGTCCTAGGACCCCTAAGGACATATTCGAATGGGTAATATGGGTCAAATGGGGTCATAGGGTAACCTATGACCCTCTTTGACCCATTAAACGATGACATATGTTTCTAGAGGTCCTAGGACCCCTAGGGACATATTCGAATCGTTCATTTGGGTCAAAAGGGGGTCATAGGGTGACCTATCACCCTCTTGACCCATTAAACGACAATATGTGTCTCTAAGGGTCCTAAGACCTCTAGGGACATATTCGAATGGGTAATATGGGTCAAAGGGGATCATAGGGTGACCTATGACCCTCTTTGACCCATTAAATGATGACATATGTCCCTAAGGGTCCTTGGACCCAAAGGGACATATTCGAATGGGTAATATGGGTCAAACCCTATGACCCTCTTTGACCCATTAAATGATGACATATGTCCCTAGGGGTCCTAGGACCCTAGGGACATATTCAAATCGTTAATATGGGTCAAAGGGGGTCATAGGGTGACCTATGACCCCCTTTGACTCATTAAACGGTGACATATGTCCCTACGGGTACTAGGACCCCTAGGGACATATTTGAATCATTCATTTGAGTCAAAGGGTGTCGTAGGGTGACATATGACCCCCTTTGACCCATTAAACGATGACATATGTCCCTAGGGGTCCTATTACCCCTACGGACATATTCAAATCGGTAATCTGGGCGAAATGGGGTCATAGGGTAACCTATGACCCTCTTTGACCCATTAAATGACTACATATGTCTCTAGGGGTCCTAGGACCCCTAGGGACATATTCGAATCGTTCATATGAGTCAAAGGGGGTCATAGAGTGACCTATGACCCTCTTGACCCATTAAACGACGATATATGTCTCTACGGGTCCTAGTACCCCTAGCGACATATTCGAATGGGAAATATGGGTCAAAGGGAGTCATAGGGTGACCTATGAACCTCTTTGACCCATTAAACGATGACATATGTCCCTAGGGGTCTTAGGACCCCTAGGGAGATATTTGAATGGGTAATATGGGTCAAAGGGGGTCATAGGGTGACTTATGACTCTCTTTGACTCATTAAACGAAGACATATGTCCCTAGGGGTCCTAGGATCCTAGGGACATATTCGAATTGTTCATATGGGTCAAAGGGGGTAATCGGGTGACCTATTACCCCCTTTGACCCATTAAACGACGAAATATGTCCCTAGGGATCTTAGGACCCCTAGGGACATATTCAAATGGGTAATATGGGTCAAATGGGGTCATAGGGTAACCTATTACCCTCTTTGACCCATTAAACGATGATATATGTCCCTAGGGGTCCTCAGACCACTAGGGACATATTCGAATCGTTCATATAGGTCAAAGAGCGTCATAGGGTGACCTATGACCCTCTTTGACCCTTTAAATGACGACATATGTTCATAGGGGTCCTCGGACCCCTACGAACATATTCGGATCGTTCATATGTGTCAAAGGGGGTCATAAGGTGACCTATGACCCTCTTTGAAACATTAAACGACGACATATGTCCCTAGGGGTCCTAAGACCCCTAGGGACATATTCGAATCGTACATATGGGTCAAAGGGGGTCATAGGTCACCCCTATGACCCCCTTTGACCTAGTAAATGACGGCATATGTCCCTAGGGGTCCTAGGACCCCTAGGGACATATTCGAATGGGTAATATGGGTCAAATGGGGTCATAGGGTAACCTATGACCCTCTTTGACCCATTAAAAGATTACATATGTTTCTAGAGGTCCTAGGACCCCTAGGGACATATTCGAATCGTTCATATGGGTCAAAGGGGGTCATAAGGTGACCTATGACCCTCTTGACCTATTAAATGACAATATATGTCTCTAAGGGTCCTAGGACCTCTAGGGACATATTCGAATGGGTAATATGGGTCAAAGGGGATGATAGGGTGACCTATGACCCTCTCTGACCCATTATATGACGACATATGTCCCTAAGGGTCCTTGGACCCCAAGGGACATATTCGAATTGGTAATATGGGTCAAACCCTATGACCCTCTTTGACCCATTAAACGATGACATATGTCCCTAGGGGTCCTAGGACCCCTAGGGACATATTCAAATGGGTAATATGGGTGAAATTGGGTCATAGGGTAACCTATGACCCTCTTTGACCCATTAAATGACTACATATGTCTCTAGGGGTCCTAGGACCCCTAGGGACATATTCGAATCGTTCATATGAGTCAAAGGGGGTCATAGGGTGACCTATGACCCTCTTTGACCCATTAAACGACGATATATGTCTCTAGGGGTCCTAGGACCCCTAGGGACATATTCGAATGGGTAATATGGGTCAAAGGGGGTCATAGGGTGACCTATGACCCTCTCTGACTCATTAAATGATGACATATTTTTGTAAGGGTCCTTGGACCCCTAGAGACATATTCGAATTGTTCATATGGGTCAAAGGGGGTCATAGGGTGACCTATGACCCCCTTTGACCCATTAAACGATGAAATATGTCTCTAGGGGTCCTAAGACCCCTAGGGACATATTCAAATGGGTAATATGAGTCAAATGGGGTCATAGGGTAACCTATGACCCTCTTTGACCCATTAAACGATGATATATGTCCCTAGGGGTCCTCAGACCCTTAGGGACATATTTGAATCGTTCATATAGGTCAAAGAGCGTCATAGAGTGACCTATGACCCTCTTTGACCCATTAAACGATGACATATGTCCCTTGGGGTCCTCGTCATAGGGTGACCTATGACCCTCTTTGACCCATTAAACGATGACATATGTCCCTAGGGGTCCTCGGACCCCTAGGGACGTATTCGGATCGTTCATATGGGTCAAAGGGGGTCATAGGGTGACCTATGACCCTCTTTGACACATTAAACGACGACATATGTCCCTAGGGGTCCTAGGACCCCTAGGGACATATTCGAATCGTACATATGGGTCAAAGGGGGTCATAGGGTGACCTATGACCCCCTTTGACCCAGTAAACGACGACATATTTCCCTAGGGGTCCTAGGACCCCTAGGGACATATTCGAATGGGTAATATGGGTCAAATGGGGTCATAGGGTAACCTATGACCCTCTTTGACCCATTAAACGATGACATATGTTTCTAGAGGTCCTAGGACCCCTAGGGACATATTCGAATCGTTCATTTGGGTCAAAAGGGGGTCATAGGGTGACCTATCACCCTCTTGACCCATTAAACGACAATATGTGTCTCTAAGGGTCCTAAGACCTCTAGGGACATATTCGAATGGGTAATATGGGTCAAAGGGGATCATAGGGTGACCTATGACCCTCTTTGACCCATTAAATGATGACATATGTCCCTAAGGGTCCTTGGACCCAAAGGGACATATTCGAATGGGTAATATGGGTCAAACCCTATGACCCTCTTTGACCCATTAAATGATGACATTTGTCCCTAGGGGTCCTAGGACCCTAGGGACATATTCAAATCGTTAATATGGGTCAAAGGGGGTCATAGGGTGACCTATGACCCCCTTTGACTCATTAAACGATGACATATGTCCCTACTGGTACTAGGACCCCTAGGGACATATTTGAATCATTCATTTGAGTCAAAGGGTGTCGTAGGGTGACATATGACCCCCTTTGACCCATTAAACGATGACATATGTCCCTAGGGGTCCTAGTACCCCTACGGACATATTCAAATCGGTAATCTGGGCGAAATGGGGTCATAGGGTAACCTATGACCCTCTTTGACCCATTAAATGACTACATATGTCTCTAGGGGTCCTAGGACCCCTAAGGACATATTCGAATCGTTCATATGAGTCAAAGGGGGTCATAGAGTGACCTATGACCCTCTTGACCCATTAAAAGACGATATATGTCTCTACGGGTCCTAGTACCCCTAGCGACATATTCGAATGGGAAATATGGGTCAAAGGGAGTCATAGGGTGACCTATGAACCTCTTTGACCCATTAAACGACGACATATGTCCCTAGGGGTCTTAGGACCCCTAGGGAGATATTCGAATGGGTAATATGGGTCAAAGGGGGTCATGGGGTGACTTATGACTCTCTTTGACTCATTAAACGAAGACATATGTCCCTAGGGGTCCTAGGATCCTAGGGACATATTCGAATTGTTCATATGGGTCAAAGGGGGTAATCGGGTGACCTATGACCCCCTTTGACCCATTAAACGATGAAATATGTCCCTAGGGATCTTAGGACCCCTAGGGACATATTCAAATGGGTAATATGGGTCAAATGGGGTCATAGGGTAACCTATGACCCTCTTTGACCCATTAAACGATGATATATGTCCCTAGGGGTCATCAGATCACTAGGGACATATTCGAATCGTTCATATAGGTCAAAGAGCGTCATAGGGTGACCTATGACCCTCTTTGACCCATTAAATGACGACATATGTTCATAGAGGTCCTCGAACCCCTACGAACATATTCGGATCGTTCATATGTGTCAAAGGGGGTCATAGGGTGACCTATGACCCTCTTTGAAACATTAAACGACGACATATGTCCCTAGGGGTCCTAAGACCCCTAGGGACATATTCGAATCGTACATATGGGTCAAAGGGGGTCATAGGTCACCCCTATGACCCCCTTTGACCTAGTAAATGACGGCATATGTCCCTAGGGGTCCTAGGACCCCTAGGGACATATTCGAATGGGTAATATGGGTCAAATGGGGTCATAGGGTAAACTATGACCCTCTTTGACCCATTAAAAGATTACATATGTTTCTAGAGGTCCTAGGACCCCTAGGGACATATTCGAATCGTTCATATGGGTCAAAGGGGGTCATAAGGTGACCTATGACCCTCTTGACCTATTAAATGACAATATATGTCTCTAAGGGTCCTAGGACCTCTAGGGACATATTCGAATGGGTAATATGGGTCAATGGGGATGATAGGGTGACCTATGACCCTCGCTGACCCATTATACGACGACATATGTCCCTAAGGGTCCTTGGACCCCAAGGGACATATTCGAATTGGTAATATGGGTCAAACCCTATGACCCTCTTTGACCCATTAAACGATGACATATGTCCCTAGGGGTCCTAGGACCCCTAAGGACATATTCAAATGGGTAATATGGGTGAAATGGGGTCATAGGGTAACCTATGACCCTCTTTGACCCATTAAATGACTACATATGTCTCTAGGGGTCCTAGGACCCCTAGGGACATATTCGAATCGTTCATATGAGTCAAAGGGGGTCATAGGTCTCTTGACCCATTAAACGACGATATATGTCTCTACGGGTCCTAGTACCCCTAGCGACATATTCGAATGGGTAATATGGGTCAAAGGGAGTCATAGGGTGACCTATGACCCTCTTTGACCCATTAAATGACGACATATGTCCCTAGGGGTCTTAGGACCCCTAGGGAGATATTCGAATGGGTAATATCGGTCAAAGGGGGTCATAGGGTGACCTATGACCCTCTTTCACTCATTAAACGAAGACATATGTCCCTAGGGGTCCTAGGATCCTAGGGACATATTTGAATGGTTCATATGGGTCAAAGGGGGTCATCGGGTGACCTATGACCCCCTTTGACCCATTAAACGATGAAATATGTCCCTAGGGGTCTTAGGACCCCTAGGGACATATTCAAATGGGTAATATGGGTCAAATGGGGTCATAGGGTAACCTATGACCCTCTTTGACCCATTAAACGATGATAAATGTCTCTAGGGGTCCTCAGACCCCTAGGGACATATTCGAATCGTTCATATAGGTCAAAGAGCATCATAGGGTGACCTATGACTCTCTTTGACCCATTAAACGATGACATTTGTTCCTAAGGGTCCTCGGACCCCTACGGACATATTCGGATCGTTCATATGTGTCAAAGGGGGTCATAGGGTGACCTATGACCCTCTTTGAAACATTAAACGACGACATATGTCCCTAGGGGTCCTAGGACCCCTAGGGACATATTCGAATCGTACATATGGGTCAAAGGGGGTCATAGGGTGACCTATGACCCCCTTTGACCTAGTAAACGACGGCATATGACATATTCGAATGGGTAATATGGGTCAAATGGGGTCATAGGGTAACCTATGACCCTCTTTGACCCATTAAAAGATTACATATGTTTCTAGAGGTCCTAGGACCCCTAGGGACATATTTGAATCGTTCATATGGGTCAAAGGGGGTCATAAGGTGACCTATGACCCTCTTTACCTATTAAATGACAATATATGTCTCTAAGGGTCCTAGGACCTCTAGGGACATATTCGAATGGGTAATATGGGTCAAATGGGATGATAGGGTGACCTATGACCCTCTGTGACCCATTAAACGACGACATATGTCCTTAAGGGTCCTTGGACCCCAAGGGACATATTCGAATTGGTAATATGGGTCAAACCCTATGACCCTCTTTGACCCATTAAACGTTGACATATGTCCCTAGGGGTGTTAGGAACCTAGGGACATATTCGAATCATTCATATGGGTCAAAGGGGGTCATAGGGTGACCTATGACCCCCTTTGACTCATTAAATGATGACATATGTCCCTAGGGGTCCTAGGAACCCTAGGGACATATTTGAACCGTTCATATGAGTCAAAGGGGGTCGTAGGGTGACCTATGACCCCCTTTGACCCATTAAACGATGACATATGTCCCAAGGGCTCCTAGGACCCCTAGGGCCATATTCAAATGGGTAATATGGGTGAAATGGGGTCATAGGGTAACCTATGACCCTCTTTGACCCATTAAATGACTACGTATGTCTCTAGGGGTCCTAAGACCCCTAGGGACATATTCGAATCGTTCATATGAGTCAAATGGGGTCATAGGGTGACCTATGACCGTCGTGACGCATTAAACGACGATATATGTCTCTACGGGTCCTAGTACCCCTAGCGACATATTTGAATGGGTAATATGGGTCAAAGGGAGTCATAGGGTGACCTATGACCCTCTTTGACCCATTAAACGATGACATATGTGCCTAGGGGTCTTAGGACCCCTAGGGAGATATTCGAATGGGTAATATTGCTCAAAGGGGTTCATAGGGTGACCTATGACCCTCTTTGACCCATTAAACGAAGACATATGTCCCTAGGGGTTCTAGGATCCTAGGGACATATTCGAATGGTTCATATGGGTCAAAGGAGGTCATAGGGTGACCTATGACCCCCTTTGACCCATTAAATGATGACATATGTCCCTAGGGGTCCTAGGACCCCTAGGGACATATTCGTATGGGTAATATGGGTCAAAGGGGGTCATAGGATAACCTATGACCCTCTTTGACCCATTAAATGACGACATATGTCCCTAGGGGTCCTAGGATCCTAGGGACATATTCGAATCGTTCATATGGGTCAAAGGGGGTCATAGGGTGCCCTATGACCCCCTTTGACTCATTAAACGACGACATATGTCCCTAGGGGTCCTAGGACCCCTAGGGACATATTTGAATCATTCATATGATTCAAAGGGGGTCGTAGGGTGACCTATTACCCCCTTTGACCCACTAAACGATGACATATGTACCTAGGGGTCCTAGGACCCCTAGGGACATATTCGAATGGTTAATATGGGTCAAATGGGGTCATAAGGTAACCTATGACCCTCTTTGAACCATTAAACGATGACATATGTCTCTAGGGGTCCTAGGACCCCTAGGGACATATTCGAATCATTCATATGGGTCAAAGGGGGTCATATGGTGACCTATGACCCTCTTGACCCATTAAACGATGATATATGTCTCTAGTGGTCCTCGGACCCCTAGGGACATATTCGAATGGGTAATATGGTTCAAAGGGGGTCATAGGGTGACTTATGACCCTCTTTGACCCATTAAACGACGACATATATTCCTAAGGGTCCTAGGACCCCTACGGACATATTCGAATGGGTAATATGGGTCAAATGGGGTCATAGGGTAACCTATGACCCTCTTTGACCCATTAAACGATGACATATGTCTCTAGGGGTCCTAGGACCCCTAGGGACATATTTGAATTGTTCATATGGGTCAAAGTGGGTCATAGGGTGACCTATGACCCTCTTGACGCATTAAAAGACGATATATGTCTCTAGGGGTCCTAGGACCCCTAGGGACATATTCGAATGGGTAATATGAGTCAAAGGGGGTCATAGGGTGACCTATGACCCTGTTTGACCCATTAAACGACTACATATGTCCCTAGGGGTCCTCGAACCCCAAGGGACATATTCAAATGGGTAATATGTGTCAAATGGGGTCATAGGGTAACCTATGACCCGCTTTGATTCATTAAACGATGACGTATGTCCCTAGGGGTCCTCAGATCCCTAGGGACATATTCGAATCGTTCATATGGGTCAAAGAGGATCATAGGGTGACCTATGACCCTCTTTTACCCATTAAACGATGACATATGTCCCTAGGGGTCCTCGGACCCCCAGGGACATATTCAAATCGTTCATATGGGTCAAAGGGGTTCATAGGGTGACCTATGACCCTCTTTGACCCATTAAACGATGACATAGGACCCCTAGGGACATATTCTAATCATACAAATGGGTCATAGGTGGTCATAGGGTGACCTATGACCCCCTTTGACCCATTAAACGACAACATATGTCTCTAGGGGTCCTAGGACCCCTAGGGACATATTCGAATCGTTCATATGGGTCAAAGGGGGTCATAGGGTGACCTATGACCCTCTTGACCCATTAAACGATGATATATTTATGGGTCAAAGGGGGTCATAGGGTAACCTATGACCCTCTTTGATCCATTAGACGACGACATATGTCCCTAGGGGTCCTAGGACCCCTAGGGACATATTCAAATGGGTAATATGGGTCACCCATTAAATGAAGACATATGTCCCTAGTGGTCCTAGGACCCTAGGGACATATTCGAATGGTTCATATGGGTCAAAGGGGGTCATAGGGTGACCTATGACCCCCTTTGACCCATGAAACGATGACATATGTCCCTAGGGGTCCTAGGACCCCTAGGGACATATTTGAATCGTTCATATGAGTCAAAGGGGGTCATAGGGTGACCTATGTCCCCCTTTGACCCATTAAATGATGACATATGTCCCTAGTGGTCCTAGGACCCCTAAGGACATATTTGAATGGGTAATATGGGTCAAAGGGGGTCATATGGTGACCTATGACCCTCTTTGACCCATTAAATGAAGACATATGTCCCTAGGGGTCCTAGGACCCTAGGGACATATTCAAATGGTTCATATGGGTCAAAGGGGGTCATAGGGTGACCTACGACCCCCTTTGACCCATTAAACGACGTAATATGTCCCTAGGGGTCCTAGGACATCTAGGGACATATTCGAATGGGTAATATGGGTCAAAGAGGGTCATAGGTCACCCTATGACCCTCTTTGATCCATTATATCAGATATCCGATACTATAATATATATAATATAACATATATATTACATTTTATATATTTTTATATTATATTTTATATTTATTATATTAATTTACTATATATTATAATATAAAATATTATTATTATACTATATTATCATAATTTATAATATATTATACTTTTTTATTATATATTATATTATAAGATATTACTTTTTATTATTATATTATATTATATTACACTATTATATATTATAATATATGAAATATTATATTATATTATTATAATATAATATGTTATTATAATATTATTATTATATTATAGTATAATAATTATTATAATAATATTATTATTATATTATAGTATAATAATAATTATAATAATATTATTATATTATAGTATAATAATTATTATAATAATAATATTATTATATTATAGTATAATAATAATTATAATAATATTATATATTATATCAATAATAATAATATTAAATAATATATCATACTATTATATTATTTTAATTATTAGTCGGATATTGGATTTAAAATTGGATATCCGATAAGGCTCGGCTTAACCTTCCAGGTTTGGTTCCTGATACGTAAAAAAAAGTCAGAGCGGATTTTGAAGCGCTTTTAGGCATCTTCAAACTCTTTTTTTTTCACATCGCTACTTTTTGGCACACCATGATCCTGCACATACCCGGATCATTGAGTTTGAAACGTTAAAAACTTCATGGGAATAGTTGAAAACAAAAGTTGCAGATGAACTAGTCTCTACTATCACAGGTGGGGTGGCAGTACATGATATTAAACATATTGATTGCCAATTTCCTCTTGATTCTTTTAGTATCCAAATTCATTTAGAAATAGAGACTCAAGTATCGGATGCCAAAACTATGATAAAGCTCAGTCTGGTCATAGTCACTCTAGAAGATTGCAATATTTCAGCCTATCAACAAGAGTCAGAAGAGATCCGGGAGAAATACTTTATAACCAAACTCAAGATGGAGAACATGTTCATTCCCAATTCCGATTCAATGATAATCATCCTCGATGCTTATAGGACTTTCTAGGATAAGTCAATCATGTCTAGATAGATAGAGTTCATAGCTAGAAGAGCAGTTTTTGGATATGTATATGTTCTTAGCAATTCTAGCTAAAGTTTTGTTTTTGGAAGTTTTCTTTGTATAGGTTAATTTTAATGAGGTTAATTAACCTCTCACAAATTATGTATTTTTGAGTTAGTTATTAACCAGAAAGAGGTAGTTCATAACCTCTGTGTCTAGATAAGGAGTCTTTTTGGCTTTGTAAGGGACTTTTTGGGGGACTTTAGAATAAGGGAACATTATGTTAAAATTTTGATTAGGAGACAAACTTTGGAAAGTGTGTACAACGATTCTCTTTGAAATAAAAAATCTCTATTTATGTTCTTGGTGCAAGAAAATAAAATGAGACACGCATTTGATTTCTTCTTCTAAAATATAGATTGTTGTAGCATAAGCTATTGATTCTTTTTGTGGTGAAGGTTTTTATAGTATTGTGTGAATGGTTACCAATCATGAATTAGCAAGGTGATAATGATCATTTTCAAGTGTAATTCTTGATTGCCTTTATTATCATTTTATGTTGACTCAAGAAAGTTGTGAAGTCATGTGTTGCATTTGTCATGAATGGCTTTCTATTGATCTTTAAAATTTTAGATTCTTTATTTGAAAATCTTTAAAATTACATCATACAAGGGAGCTGCCCCTCTAAACACAGAGGAATGCTAGATATCAAGGGCATATCCAACTATTGGAGACATCGATTTGCCACAAACTCCATTGAGCTAAATCGCGTATTTTCTAAGTGACAAATCTATTTACCAACAAATATTTGGTGACTCTACTAGGGAGACTAAATGCAAAAAAGGTTGACAGACACCTATGATGAAGCACAATGGTGGTACCCCATGAGAACATTTTTCCTATTCTCCAACCAAACCTTGGATTCTAGGACACCCAGGAGGATATTATTTTACACTTGAACAATCTACCTTGGAGGTGTAGACAAAGTGCTTAAAAATATAGTCAAGTAAATCAAGTTCTTGAAGAAGAAAAAGAAGAATTTGGGGAAATCTTTTGAAGAGCTCCTACTGGTTAGAAAATCTTGGTCATTGAAAGAATAGTAGTTATCGCAAGAAGAAACAGATAGAATCTCTGTCACATCCAAGCGAAAGTAAATAATAACCAATAAAATGGCTAACAAACCATATACCCAAGTGGAAAAACAAAAAGGTCTACTAGATGAAGATTTTGAAGCCCTTTGGAAGTTAGACCTCAAGCCGATTGCTCCTAAGAAGAGGAAGAAGTTTAAGTCTGTTAGTAGGCCATCTTCACTACCCAAGGCTATTGTTTATCTTGTGGCCTTTCAAGCTCTAATCCTACCAAGTACCCTTGTACCTCTAGCCATAAACTTGCATCCTTTGAACATCATTCTCCCAACTATGGCACAACAAGCACCACAACCATAGTCCCATGGGGAGTTGCTATTAATACATTAGGTTTAGGGAATCAATTACATGACATGCCCATTGGCTCTTGAAAAACTCTTCCTAAGTTTTCTAGTAATGGAAAAGTCACCACTGATCAACACATTAGTGCATTTTTTATAGCGAGTGGGGTTCTTGCAATTCAACATGAAGATGTTTATGTTTGTCTCTTTGTTAAGATACTCATTGAAGCTATGGCTGAATGGTTTGGTCAGCTGCCAACTGAATAAGTGACTTCATGGGAAACCTTGATTCAAGCTTTCAAGAGATTTAAAACTGCCAAAGATGAACATTTTCTTCTCTCCCAATTAACTCAAATGAAGAAGAAAATTCATGAACCAATGCAAGAATTCATTGCTCATTTTGATTAGACAGTAAATCAAATTCCTATCAAGAAAAGACCCATTAAAGAAAATCAAATGACTTTCTTCATCAATGCTCAACCTTATGATGTAAGTTTTCAAATACAAAGGGCAAGAGCTCCTAATCTAGTAGTCACGCAAACTTTGGCTATCAAGGTGAAGGATGACTTGCTTAGTTCAAGAAAATGGAGTCATGATCTACAAAATGGAAAGGGTCAGCAAGCTCTTGTCACTCTGCCTGACCCTTTATATCAAAAATTGGCTAATGATGTGTTGCAAATCAAGAAGCAATTACCCCACAATCCTCCACCTTTGTATCAAGATATTTTAAGGTGGAATTATATGCCATATCAAAAAAATAAAAAATCTAAATGGCTACCCCAACCAACACCAAGATTAGCTATCGAGCATCCCACATCATCCAGTAATCAAGCTGCTATGTGTGATTTTCGCCTAATGATAGATCATGATGGTGCAAGTTGTCCTGAGATGGCCAGATTCATGCAAATACATTTGATGGTAGCGAAAATAGAAGAATATGTGGCCCCGAAAGATGTAACAGAACCTACTATTCGGACCTCTTCCATTAACTTTCTAGAATATGAATCTGATGATGAGAAAGTTGAAGATATTAACAATCATTCTTGCAATGTGGCTACACCAAATTGGAGACAAAGATTAGAAGAGAAGTGGGGAATAGAAGCAAAGGATAAAGCCCTTGATGAGACTGCTAAGCAAATTCTATCTGGGAAGCATACTCTAGAAGAGCCTTCACAAGCAAAGGAAGTAGATAAAGTCAAACCTTCTTGCATTTTTGAAGACTCTTTTGATTTTATTGATCATTGTAAGAAGACTAAAGTACAAATTTCTTAGTTAGACTACCTGAAAGCCAACCCACATCAGTTAGAATGGTTGATTCAATGCGTTGGTAAAGTAAAATGTTCACCTAAGATTACTATCAACCATGAGTTAGGAGTTTCTATAGAAGAGGAAAATAATCTAGAAGGTCTCATGATTGAGAAAGAATCATTTGTTTCAGTTTCTTTATCAGATAAACCTGATCCATTCTATGTTTCCCTCTATATAGCTAGATGTAATTTAAGTAATTGTATTACTGATTCTGGTGCATTTGATAATGTTATGCCTTCAAACGTGGCCCATGCCCTAGGACTCTCTTAAACAAACTATCAGAAAAGGTTATGAAACAATTCCCTCTGGTTGGCTAGTCAAAAGCTGCTCAAGTAGCCCTTGCAGCACATCACAAAAGGAAGTCAAAATTGAATATCTTCCCAACTAGTTATGGGATGCTATTAAGCAGAATTTTTTTGCAAAGATCTCAGTGGTGAAATCAAGATGGACATGTCTCATGCCCTTATCTGATTCGAGATAAAAGGGTTAAACTCAATCTTGAACCTAAAGCTAAATATATAGTCTTGAAATTATATGATCCAAGGGCCAAAATATTGTATGTTGATACCAAACATGGAATATATATGATGACATCTATTGAAGAGGATGTAACCGAGCCCCTTATGCCCAATGTAACTAATGAATTATGGTCCATGTAATTTGATGAAAGATCTTCTTCATCTAGTTCAGGTGTCAAGATAGTTTTGATATCATGGAAAAGGGAAAAGTTCTCGAAAGCTTATAAATTGGTTTTTTAAACTATTGTCACTTAGGTTTGCACCCTTGTCCAAGGCCTATGCACGAGGACAACCTAGTGAAACATGGAAACAACCTCCAAGCTATGGGACTTGAACTGGGAGGTTGAGTCTTCGAAGAAGGCCGGCTTCCTCTTACTGTCAGGGCACACCTATCTATTCTCAGAAGGGAAAGGGAGAAAGAGAGCATTAAAGAAAATCTACCTAGTCTAATCTAAGGCGGTGATGTGCCAAAACAGAGTGTTCAGACTCATTTTCTGCCCATATATGCACTACAGAACTAGGGTAACATTCAAGGTCATACATTCATTCAGACTTATATCAAGCAACAGCCACATACAAATCAGGAGACCAACTGAATAACACCAGGAATAGAAGATTTCACTTGTATATTATTCAATAGGCCAAAGATAGATATAGTATGCAGACCACTGATCTCAACAATGCATCAACGAGAGGCAAAATGATACACATACACGTTGATGGCTGAAAGAGATGATACAGGATGTTTATCTAGCTCAGAGACAAAGGGATTTTACACCACAAGTCTGCAAGCAGCAATAGAGAAAATTAGGAAGAGTCGACCTTAAGAACATATCACCAAATTACCTTTATAGATTAGGCATAACTGAATATTTTTGCATTACATTCACTTCTCACCTACTGGCATTAACTTTCCATCCTAAGAATCCAATCAAAGATCTGATCTGAACATGGCCTGCATACCAAGAAATCTGATATCCCTCTGAGAAAGAGCCTGGAGAAGACAGGAACACTGCCACAACATTCTTTGACATGGTAGATGGATCGCTTGGATGGATGGAGTGTCTTCCTGCACTTGGCATTCATTTTGAGTTGGTAGCAATTAATCCCACTATCATATTGTGGCAAAACCCAGATTTCTCATCACTCATGATTTGTGCACCCATCATAATCGATCAGTCAAACAGGCTCGATGAGCCAACTGGGCCATGCAGGCCAATCACAACTTCGATCTCGCCACCCTGGCAGTCTTTTACGTTTGACTGGGTGATTACCACCCTTTCTGTGTGACTAGGCCCCTTCTATTTGGCACCACCTTAGTGATGCATCCTGGTGAGACTTGACCCCACTGACACATGGTGAAAGGGCGCCAAGTCGCTATGCAAAAAACCTTGCAGCTTCGCCATGGCGAGATGGTGCCTGCCGTTGATCCATTTCCAATCCGACGGTCACAAAACTTGATCTCCCACCACCCACCTTCTCTATTGAATTGTTGGGCGCACTGGTACGTGGCATCTCCTTGTTGGTCTATTGGCTACCTGAATCTAACTGCGCCGGCGGCATGAAATGTGGCCCCACTAGGACACGTGGTGCACGGGCGCTATGTCACCGACGTTAACTCCTGGGCAGTTCTTGATAGCGAGACAACACCAGTCATAGATCTACGTGGATTCGACGATCGTGAAGACTCGCCATTCGTGCTGAGACTACTGGGCCCGCTGTACACTATGCACTAACTCATACACATGGCACCTCCCTATTTGGTTTGTCGAAACACCTGCTGGCAACCTAAGACCTGATCCACAGAGCGACCACGTGTCAGCTAGGCGCCATGTCTCTATGCAAAAATCAAGACCAAATTCCCATAGCACCATAGCGCCTACTGATAGTGTGCCCTAAGATTAACATGTGTCCCCATCCAATTCGCCATGTCAATTGCGCTTGCATGACATCCGCTGGGACCCATCCGTCTGATCATTCCTTGCCACGGTGAACTTTCCGTTTGGGTGCTATGTCACCATCGAAAAACGCACGGGTTTTCCGTTGGCGCCATGGTGCCTCGCCATTTTTTGAAACTTTTAGGCCGTGAAACATGCTTTCCCGCCGCCATGAAACTTTTGACCTGCCGTACTCTGCGATCCGCGACCAGACCCATCCCACTCGGCGCCATGTCTGCAACTGCACCACACTCTGGATGACACCTGGCAATCCTTGGTGAGACTTGGTCCTATCGATCCATGTGGTGGATGGTCGTTATGTCGCCTTGATAAAATTTGTGCATCTCTGCCATAGCAAGATGGCACCATTTGTCGATGCGACCCAATCCGACGATCATGAGGACTTGTCATTCTTCGTGTTTCCACCCTCCATGTCGATACACCTGGCATCACCTTGAGATACAACCCCACCTGACACGCGTCACCAGGGTGCGATGTTGCTGTCATAACCCTCGTGCAACTCCTCCATAGTGTGATGGCACTTACCGTTGATCCGAGCTTATCCGACGGTGGTGATCGTAAGCCCTGACTGTGTTTGCCATGCTGACAGGAACTCTGACCTGGCACACATGGTTCCTTTTGATTTTTCGCCGCAACACCTGATTCTGCCAGTCGTTGAAACTCGCCGCCGTGAATATTTTCGTCGGGTGCTATCTCACTATGGAGATTTTTCGGCTGATATGCGATAGCAACATAGCGCCAAGGGCGTTAAGAACCTTTTTCGACCCGCAGAACATCGAATCCACCCCTGCAACGTATCGTCAGGGCGTCATCGCACTATAATAAATATCGTGCATTTCCCTTATAGCGCGATGGCGCCAACCGTCGGCACCACTTAGATCTGACGGCCAGAAACTTGCAGGTTGTAACATTAAAATACTTATTCGAGACTAACCGTTGCACGAGCCACACTTTCAAATTTAAATTCTTGGCGGTAAAACCAGAGGTAACACTTCTGGCGACTCGCAGGGGGGATGAGCCTGCTTAATGCATGACCAGTGCCTGAGAATGATCCATTGGACCATGGAGTCAGAAAAGAGGGCCTGGAAGGTACGAAACTGAGAGTTACAAGAAACCCTAACCCTTAATGAGGCAATCAAAACATTAAAAACCCTTGAACTCTGGCTCTGTCTCTGCGACTTGGAAACAAAAAAGGACCTTCTCAGCAACTTGAGACTTGTCAAAACTTCGAGAACTGGTGACTCAAGAAGTGAGCCATATGCACGCGCACTTATTGCAAAACAGGAACAAACAGGAAGCAACTAAACTAACTATGTACATGGATTCACAACTTTTTCAAAAATAGGGCTTCAGATGGATCCCATTGACTGGAATGGGCAGAATTTCACCATTTGGCCTACTTAGCTGGAACGCATTGGCCTGTTTGCAGCTGGAGATCAGATAAGGGCCACTCCATAGTGGATCAAATTTGGAGTGCCTTCCTGGTTTTGCTCTGTTTGAGTCCCACTTGAGAACTAAATCTCCCTCTCTGAAGATTCTGGCCCTTGCCTTCTTATCAAAACTCTTCTTCATCTATTGCTGGTGTATCTCCAGGGTTTGCATAGCTTTGTTTCTCTTTTCTTCTAGTTCAATCAATTCTGCCATTCTCACAATCATGGAACTATTTTCAACCAATTCTAGCTGATGAGCCAACTCTAAGGATGGGAATTCCAAAGAGATTGGAAGTCTGGCCTCCCTACCATATACCAGCACAAAAGGTGAATTCCCAATAGATCTCTTGGGTGTTATCCTATCAGCCCACGGAGCAGTCCTTAATTTTTTATGCCAAACCCTCTGATTGTCTTCTATCGCTCTCCTTATGATTCTGATCAGATTTTTGTTGGAAGATTCAGCTAAACCATTACCCTGGGGGTAGTAATTTGATGATGTGCTCAGATAGATATTGTGATTCATTGCCCATGCACAAATCTGGGTTCCAACAAAAGATTTGGCATTATCTATAATGATAGTAGAAGGAGCTCCAAACCTAGATACAATTCCATCAAGGAATTCAACAACTGATGGCTCTATAGCATCCTTCAAGGCAACTGCCTCTGTCCACCTAGTGAAATAATCGGTACTAGCCAAGATCCATTTATGACCTGCACTAGATGGAGGATTAATGGGGCCTATAAAATCCAACCCCCACTGGGTGAAGGGCTGATCCACCTGAATAGGATGAAGAGGAAGAGCTGCAAGTCTCTGTTTGCCTGAGAAAAAGGTACATTTCTCACATTTTCTCACATACCTATAACAATCATGGAATAGAGATGGCCAGTAATATCCAGCCCTCATGATCTTCATGGTAGTTGTTCTTGCAGAGAAGTGGCCACCATCAGGGCCATCATGAAGTTCTTTAATCATCCTCTCAACCTGATCCTCTTCAATACATCTCAATAGGGTCCCATTAAAATCCCTCCTGAATAGGATATCATCAATCACAACATAGGGAATGGACTGCAGTCTATATTGTCTTCTTTTAGCTCTATCCAATCCCTGAGGGTATCCATTCCCTGATAAAAAGTTCCTCATGTCATCCATCCAGCTCCTTGGGGCATTAACATTTCTTTCCTCCTGCTGCTCTGCAATTACCATAGCAGTCCCTTCATCTGAATCCTGACCTGATAACATTTCTTTGCATAATCCTCTCCCTCTTACCAATTTGGTAATCTGAATATTAACATCATATTCCATTACCCTAGTGATCCATCCAGCTCTCTTTTCACTCATGTCCTTGCTTAACAGGAAGTCTTTTACACTCACATGGGGCACCAACAAATGGATCCTATTGTGCGATAAGAGGTGTCTAAATTTCTTCAAGGCTCTAATGACTGCAAGAGCTTGCTTCTCAACAAAGCTATACTTATCTTCATATTCCTTGAGTCCCTCACTAAAGAAAGCTATGGGCTACTCCTCATTCTTGTCATTTGTCTGAGTCAAGATAGCAGAAACACTTGACTCACCACCTAAAGTGTAGAGGATGAAATCTTTTTCAAAATATGGGTTCATGAGAGTGGGAGCTGAGGCTATGGCTGCCTTAATTTCTTCAAAACTCTCCTTCCCCTCCTTGGTCCATGAGAAGACCATATCTTTCTTAAGCATGGTTGTGAGGGGTTTCACCACGATGGCAAGATTAGGAATAAACCTTCTTACAAAATTTATCCTACCAAGAAAACCTTGTAGCCCCTTCTTGTGTTTAGGGAGAGGAAGGGCAAGTATTGCTTTTGTTCTTTTTGGATCAATGTTCAACCCATCCTTACATACAATGTGTCCATGTAATTTTCCTTGGCTTGTAGCAAAGGCACACTTGGCTGGGTTGAGGGAAACCCCAAACTCTCTACATCTTAGAAATACGTGTCTCAAATGATCAAGATGATCCTCTACATTCTTGGAATATACAGTTATATCATCAAGGTATACTAAGACAAACTTGTTGATTAATCTTTTGAAAGCCACCTCCATTGCCTTTTGGAATGTGGCACCGGCATTTGTTAGTCCAAATGGCATCTTGCAATAAGCATAGGTGTCCCATTTAGTAGTAAATGTTGTCTTATATCTGTCAGATTCTTTAACCAACACTTGGTTATAACCAGAAAATCCATCAAGAAAAGAGAAACTCCTTGACCCATTTACCTTGGACAAAATTTTCTCCATAGAAGGGAGAGGGTGGTGATCCTTAAGGGAAGCCTGATTAAGATCCCTAAAGTCCACACACAATCTGATTTCTCCATTCTTCTTCCTTACAGGGACAAGGTTAGCCACCCATGACAAGTGTTTGATAGGAAAAATTATGTTAGCTTCAATCAACTTGGATAGTTCCTTCCTCATTAATGGTTCAATCTTGGGATTCACTGGCCTCTATTTTTGCCTTACTGGTTTGACCCTATCAACTAAATCTATGGTATGCTAAAACAAACTAGGGTCAAACCCCTTTAAGTCATCATATGTCCAAGCAAACACATCATTAAATTCTTGACATAGATGAATGAAATTTTCTTGCTCCACTTCAGAACATACCTTCCCCATTTTAAGAGATTTTCCATCCGCAATTGTAACTGGGGCATGATCATCTTTTTTTGCAGCTAGATTTATTCCTTTGCCTCTTGTCTGATCATCAGGATTAAAGACACTCTCCAAGGTAATGAGACCCTTGGGCAACTTGTTGGAACTGAGGTGAATGATCTGATCACCATACTGATCTTGTAGTCTTGACTGATTTCTTTCTGAAAATTCTACTTCATTCTGCAAGAAACTCACAATCTGCTCATCAGACTCAAACACTTTCCAATGAGTATTATTATCAGGAACATTAGGCCTTACTACCACCCTTATTTGTTGCTTCTTCTTTTCCTCAAGATTCCCTGGCACATCATAAGATGCACCCACTACTGCAAGTCTATCAGCATATTTGTTTTCTTTCCTAGGAATGCTATAGATATTAAATGCTTGGAAACGCTCAAGAAAATCCCAGACTCTGTGTTTGTAAGACTTGAGCAGGCCATTTTTGGTGATATTCTGATTTCTCATTTGGTTCACTACCAACTCACTGTCTCCATATACTTTCAAGGCTTGAATTCCCCTCTTTTGGGCAAGTAGGAGACCTTGGATCAAAGATTCATACTCGGCCACATTATTGGTACAACTGAATTGGAGCCTAAAAGAGAAGTAGTATCTTATTTGTGCAGGAGAGATCAACATAACACCAGCCCCTGATCCATTTCTATTCCTTGAGCCATCAAAGTACATACTCCATATTCCACTTATGTCATCATTAGCTCCAACAAGATCAGGAACTTGAGCCTCCTTCTCTATTATGCAATATGTACTAAGGCCTGTCTCAAGAGTTTCCGACATAGGTTCAAACTGACATGTATTTGCCCACTCATCTAAGAAGAAATCAGGAATCTCTACTATGGAGGTGGCAGGCTCGTTTACTATGTCATTTTCATCCATCTCCAAAATAGGGCAATTCATATTAATGAAGTTGGGGGTGTAGGGTTCAGTGTGATGAAGGGCTTGAGGTTCTGCTCTAATTGAAGCATTGGCCCCATATCTAGTCTTAAATGACATATAAGACCAATCAACAGATATGAATCCACCTATTTGGGTAGTGAAGTCTCTTGAAAGACAGATGGCAAAATAGGGCTTGACTTCAGCAACAGATATGTCTTGAATCACAGTACAACTAGGGCATGCATGTAGGGCCATTTCCACATTCCTAAGGATGCCTACGGTTTTGACTAAACTCCCATCTAGTTGTAACACATCCCTAATAATGGGCTCATATTTCATTCCTAAAGCATCAGCAACACACCTAGGCATTACTGAGCTACTAGCCCCCGAATCTATCATGCAATTATGGACTAACTTGTCCCCTATAATTAGAGAAACATAGAATGGAGGAGGTCTAACCTTTTTATTTGTCTCCACATTACCTGATGGTTGTACTAAACTAGTGTCACTCTCCATGGTAGATGATTGATCTTTCGGTTCAATCTTTTCCAATTCTTGCTGCAGCATCCTTTTCTGCATTGGTATGGTGGCAACTGCATCCCACATGGAGATGCTTAAATTGGTTTTCTTCATTTGCTCTACCACACTCAAGGGTGTATTAGGAATTTTGGCAGAAACTTTGGGAGCTGTACCCATGAGAGGCTGAGATGAAGCAACATAGGGATCACTTGCATCCTCCTTTCTTGGACCTTGCCTTTGCTGTTGTGAAGTGTTTGTCTGCTCATTTGCTTTTTGTGTATGAGGTATAACACTCCAAGTTGAGGCCTACTCAGGAGAAAGGGGGACAGTATGTTCCATAGCTCTCTTCTTGCTTCTTGTGTTATGAGCAACGGAATCCTAGTTTACATTACAATGCTCCTCCATCTGGTGATTCATAAAAGAGCAATCACCCTGCCTCTGAATATATGAGGCCTCCTTGGGATGATCTTCCTTGTATGATTGCTTTACTGCGGACTCCTGGACAGTTAGGGCCAAATAAGATTCTGCCTTCTGACATAGGCAGTAGGCATAAGAATAGTTACATGAAGGATAGAAGTCTTGATCTTGGGCTAAGTTATTTTGAGGAACTAAAGCTCTATTCTAATTTGAGCTTGAAGTAGCAGCATGACTATTTTTCCTATTCTGATCAAAAGAGCTATTCTAATGATTAGGAGGCCTACCACCACTTGGAGCCTGATGTTGTAATTGTGGAGGCTTGCCACTTTGGGCTTGCTACCTTTCTAAGGCCACCACCTTGTTACTCATTTTTTTTATTAGAGAAAAACTATCCTCTAATCTCTTCCCTTGGTCCTTCAACTCCTTCCCCTGCTCTTGCAATTTTTTATCCAGAGTCCTCTCTCTTTTATCTGTATTCAACACTAGACCTTGGAGCATTTCCTTGAGTTCATCTATTCTGTTTGAGGATGTGGAAGCTTGGGGAACTGGAGTAAGGGCTTGTGATGTAGAAATTGTAGGAAGGGGGGCTATCACTGGTTGGTGGTTGGGAACATCAGGAAAGAAAAGCATAGGAGGCCTTGGAGCCAACTTTCCTCCTTGTATTAGGATGTTCTCAGCTTTTATAGCTGTCTCATAAGCATTCAATAATGTATCTCCTCCCATAGTTTGGATTGTAGTGGCAATGTCACTGTTGAAAGCTCTAAGGTAATGCAAGAAGGCATTACCAGGGGTATGTTTCACTATAGTAGGTATTATATCCCATGTCTTTTGGAATCTGTAATTAAAATCAGTCATACATTCATGGGGGGCTCTTTTTATTGTAGTCAGCTGCTCTAGTAGTGACAAATGGTCACTCTTATCCTCAAAATGTTTGCATAATCCTGCTCCTAGTCCATCCCAATTAGTTATGGAACCATGAGCTAAGCCTCTATACCACTGTAATTCTTTTCCTTTTAAAGATGAGGCTAGAAGTCTGATGGCAACATCATCTTCTGTAATACTGTGAATATTGCAGACATTCGCTACCTCTTGGATATGCTCTAAAGGGGAAATAGAAGTTTCACCAGTAAAATCAGGTATACTTTTTAGTGCAAATACTGGTATATCATGTCTTTGGGCTAAAAAAAGAGGACTTCCACCATTAAAGGTGGAAAAAGCATGAACTCTTGGCTGTGCCATATAAACAAGTGTTCTATTGATGAGTGTTGATGGCAATCTAGGCTGAGTTCGAACAGTAGGGGGAGTAGAGATAGATCTTACAGGTATATCAACTGTTATTCTACCCCTAACTGGTGATAATGAAATTCTAGTCCTTCTTCTCCTAGGATTTGAAAGAGAAAGCTCTTGATATTGAAATTTACCTCTAGAAGACGCCCTTGTTTCAGTCCTGGGCATGAATCACTGCAAACTTGGTCTGGAACCAGACTTTTGATGTTTAGAGTCACCAAGTACTTGAAGAATCAGCCTCTTGAAGGCTTGAAAACTGAAGCCAGCACTACTTCTTCAGCATTTATCTCTAGAATTATTTCTTCTTGATACCAGTAGACCTAAAATCTTCTGATATGAGTCCCATCGGGCGTGCCAAAAACTATTTTCACTTAGGTTTGCACCCTTGTCCAAGGCCTATGCGTGAGGACAACCTAGTGAAACATGGAAACAACCTCCAAGTTGTGGGACTTGAACTACGAGGTTGAGTCTCCGGAGAAGGCCGGCTTCCTCTTACTGTCAGGGTGCACCTATCTATTCTCAGAAGGGAAAGGGAGAAAGAGTGCATTAAAGAAAATCTACCTAGTCTAATCTAAGGCAGTGATGTGCCAAAATAGAGTGTTCAGACTCATTTTCTGCCCATATATGCACTACGGAACTAGGGTAACATTCAAGGTCATACATTCATTTAGACTTATATCAACCAACAGCCACATACAGATCAGGAGACCAACTGAATAACACTAGGAATAGAAGATTTCACTTGTATATTATTCAATAGGCCAAAGATAGATACAGTATGCAGACCACTGATCTCAACAATGCATCAACTAGAGGTAAAATGATACACATACACGTTGATGGCTGAAAGAGATGATATAGGATGTTTATCTAGCTCAGAGACAAAGGGATTTTACACCGCAAGTTTGTAAGCAGCAGCAGAGAAAATCAGGAAGAGTCGACCTTAAGAACAGATCACCAAATTACCTTTATAGATTAGGCATAACTGAAGATTTTTGCATTACATTCACTTCTCACCTACTGGCATTAAATTTCCATCCTGAGAATCCAATCAAAGATCTGATCTGAACATGGCCTGCATACCAAGAAATCTGATATCCCTCTGAGAAAGAGCCTGGAGAAGACAGGAATGGTGCCACAACATTCTCTGACATGGTAGATGGATCGCTCGGATGGATGGAGTGTCTTCCTGTGCTTGGCATTCATTCCGAGTTGGTAGCAATTAATCCCACTATCAGATTGTGTCAAAACCCAGATTTCTCATCACTCGTAATTTGTGCACCCATCATAATCAATCAGTCAAACAGGCTCGACGAGCCAACTGGGCCATGCAGGCCAATCACAACTTTGATCTCGCCACCCTGGCAGTCTTTTATGTTTGATTGGGCGCTTACCACCCTTTCCGTGCGACTGGGCCCCTTCTGTTTGGCACCACCTCAACGATGCATCTTGGCGAGACTTGACCCCACCGGCACGTGGTGAAAGGGCGCCAAGTCGCTATGCCAAAAACCTTGCAGCTTTGCCATGGCAAGATGGCGCCTGCCGCCGATCCATTTCCAATCCGACGGTCACAAAACTTGACCTCCCGCGACCCACCTTCTCTATTGAATTGCCGAGCCTGCTGGTATGTGGCATCTCCTTGTTGGTCTGTTGGCTACTTGAATCTAACTGCACTGGCGGCATGAAATGTGGCCCCGCCAGGACACGTGGTGCACAGGCGCTATGTCACCAATGTTAACTCCCGAGCAGTTCTCGATAGCAAGACAGCGCCAATCGTAGATCCCCCGTGGATCTGACGATCATGAAGACTCGCCATTCGTGCTGAGACTACTGGGCCCGCTATACGCTATGCACTGACTCATACACATGGTACCTCCCTATTTGGTTCGTCAAAACACTAGCTGGCAACCCAAGACCTGATCTGTAGAGCGACCACGTGTCAGCTAGGCGCCATGTCGCTATGCAAAAATCAAGACCAATTTCCCATAGCGCCATAGTGCCTACTGATAGTGTGCCCTGAGATTTACATGTGTCCCCATCCAATTCGCCATGTCGACTGCGCTTGCACGCCACCTACTGGGACCCATCCGTCTAATCATTCCTTGCCATGGTGAACTTTCTGTTTGGGCGCTATGTCGCCATCGAAAAATGCATGGGTTTTCCATTGGCGCCATGGCGCCTCACCATTTTTTGAAACTTTCGGGCCGTGAAACTTGTTTTCCCACCGCCATGAAACTTCTGACCTGCTGTACTCTGCGATCCGCGACCGGACCCATCCCACTCAGTGCCATGTCTGCAACTGTATCGCACTCTAGATGACACCTGGCAATCCTTGGTGAGACTTGCTCCTGTCGATCCATGTGGTGGATGGTCGCTATGTCACCATGATAAAATCCGTGCATCTCCGCCATAGCGAGATGGCGCCATTTATTGATGCGACCCAATCTTACGAACATGAGGACTCATCGTTCTTCGTGTTTCTTCCCTCCATGTCGATACACCTGGCATCGCCTTGAGACACGGCCCCACCTGACACATGTCACCAGGTCGCGATGTCGCTGTCATAACCCTAGCGCAACTCCTCCATAGCGCGATGGCGCTTACCGTTGATTCAAGCAAATCCGACGGTGGTGATCGTAAGCCTCGACTGTGTTTGCCGTACCGATAGGAACTCTGA
This sequence comes from Cupressus sempervirens, assembly GCA_028749045.1. Lineage (NCBI taxonomy): Eukaryota > Viridiplantae > Streptophyta > Pinopsida > Cupressales > Cupressaceae > Cupressus > Cupressus sempervirens. The sequence continues at coordinate 74,207,345 of CM053783.1, forward strand.
CCTGGCACACATGGTTCCTTCTGATTTGTCACCGCAACACCTGATTCTATCGGTCGTTGAAACTCACCGCCATGAATATTTCTGTCGGGCGCTATGTCGCTATGGAGATTTTTTGGCCGATATGCGATAGCGACATAGCGCCAAGGGCGTTAAGAACCTTTTTTGACCCACGAAACACCGGACCCACCCCTGCAACGTGTCGTTAGGGCATCATCGCGCTATAATAAATATCGTGCATTTCCCTTATAGCGCGATGGCGCCAACCATCAGCACTGCTTAGATCGGACGGCCAGAAACTTGCAGGTTGTAACATTAAAATACTTATTTGAGACTAACTGCTGCATGAGCCACACTTTCAAATTTAAATTCTTGGCGGTAAAACCAAAGGTAACATAAACCACTAATAATATCACAAAATATGAAGCTCTTCTAATGGACCTTGAGTATGCAAGAGAAAAAGGGATCAAATAACTCAAGGTATTGGGAGATGTAGAATTAGTTGTTAACTAGGTGTGGAAGTAATATCAAACAAAGGATGCAAGACTGAAGGCATATAGAAATAGAGGGTGGGATGAGATTGAGCATTTTGATGCTTTTTCTTTATTTGCTATCTCTCATGAACAAAATTCTAAACTTGATTGTCTCATAGTCTCTACCTCTCTCCTTATTCCTCATCTTGAGTTCAACAAAGATATCTACATAGTAAAGATGATTCATAGACCTAGTGTGCTGAATAATGATTGACATTGGCAAGTATTTGATGATGATGGCTAATGCCCCCACCCTTTCTTATCCAAATTTTTCTAATTTTTTTCATTTGTATTGCTATGCATCTAAGAACATGTTATTTGCTATACTCACTCAACCTAACAAAGACAATGTTGAGGCCCCAGTAGCATTCATGAGTGTCCCTCTTAAGAAACATGAATTAAAGTATTCTCTGATTGAGAAGAATACATATGCTCTAGTCATAGTAGCGAAAAAGTTTATGTTTTACATCCTGAACTCTCACTCCAAGGTATTTGTTCCCAATTCGACAGTGAAGACTCTTCTAACATAGCAAGAGATCGGTGTGAACAAAAGAGCTTCTTAGAAAGCTAAAGCACAAGAATATGATCTTGATATGAAACCTACAAAGCTTGTCAAAGGAAAAGGTTTGTCTAAAGCTAACGCAAAAGGATCTCCCAAGAATGAGGAAGAGACAAAAGAAGAAATTCCATTAGTACTATTCATTAGTAATGTCAATAATTGGTTTCCCAATATCACCTATTTTCTGGCATATGGAGAATGCCCAGTTCATCTATCACCCAAAGAGAAGAGGACCATAAAATTGAAATCTATGAAGTACATTATCTCAGGTGAAACTTTGTACAAGAAGGGAATATATGGTATGTTCTTGAGATGTGTAGATTTTGAACAAAGGAAGGAGTTGCTTCAATTGTTTCATAATGAAACATGTGGAGGTCATTACTCAACATTGATCATAGCCTATTAAATTTTGAGAAACTACTTTTACTAGCCTGGGATGTTCAAAGATGTAGAAGAATGTGTCAAGAAGTGTGAATCATGTCAATATTTCAAAGGAAGAGTCCAATTAATAGCACTACCCTTGAAACCAATAGTGATCGAAGAACCCTTTCGACAATGGGGTTTGGACTTAATTGGTCCTATCCATCCTTCATCCACTATCGAACATACTCACATTTTGATGGAAACTAATTATTTTACCAAGTGGGTAGAGGCCATTCCAGTCAAGCAAACGATTTTAGAAGTGGTGTGCAATTTCATCAAGAAAAATATTTTGGTTAGGTTTGGGGTTCCTGACAAGATTGTTACTGATAATGCTACAAAATTTTCCTCCTAGGAGATATCAACCTTCTACTATCAATATGGAATCATTCTCTCTCACTCAAATTATTTCACACAAGGAAATGGTCAAGAAGAATCGAGCAATAAAAATATTATGTCCCTTGTGTGAAAATTGATAGACGTTAATCAGAGGTCTTGGCACAAATACTTGTATGATGCACTATGGGTAGATCATAACACAAAGAAGAGAGCAACAAGACTATCTCCCTTTGAAATCATATATGGTACTGAACTAGTTTTCACTCTTTCTTTGGAATTATCTATTTTGAACTTACAAGATGCGATTGAAAACTATGAATTCAAAGATGCTCTTGAAAAGTGAATATTATATTTGACCAAACTGGAAGTCGAGAGAGATGTGGTTGTAGAAAAAATACAAGAAAATCAATCCCACATCATTGTTAGTCCTTGTCCTCAAATAGAGCCAGCTATTACCTAGATATCAAAATTGCCTTAATTCCTACCTTTTAATGCTATGGTTATTTTGAAAATATGCCTCATTTTAAGAAATTAAAATAGTGATTTCCTCTTAGAGTTTTTGAGAAATTTTTCCCTAAATATCTCCAGCTCGTTCCTAGCTCCATACAACACTTCAAATTTTCAAAATCCAACTTCTAAGTCCTAAGATGTTGTAGGTTAATGAAGGAACCTAAATACATATTTTCAATTGCATCATTAACCATTAACCTCTAAAAAAAGGTTAAGATCAATTGCCAAAATACATATTTCACTTCAAAATCTTAACCATTAACATCTCTATCAAAAGGTTAAGATAAGTTTGCAAAATTAATCTTTTAAGAAGGTCAAGGATTGGGGGTCAAAACATGTATTCCCAACCAAACCATTAAGCATTAACCTTTTAAAAAGAGGTTAATATTGAAGTCCAAAATATGTGTTTTTAAGACAGTTATTAACCTTTCAAATGATAAATGTGAAGGAAATAAAATGTAGAAGCAATGAAAATTATGTTTGGGTTTCAAAGAATTGAAGGGTATTCAAATATAGACGTAATAACTGGCAATTTAAGTGTGTAATTTATCTAACATAATAGTCTCAACACCTGGAATAGAAAATCTAAAGTTTTAGAGAACATGTCATACACTCTCTAGCATGATTGGACATTCCTCACGAATAGAGGTGATAAATAATAACATCCCTTAGAAGGATGAAAGTTAGGGAGTTTGATACCTTTTTGATTGGATTTATTCTTTTAAAATAAAGATCAATATTAGTGATCAAATAAAGATTAAATATAGAGTGCAAAGCCTCTAAATTGTTTTATATAATGTCTTAGCTCTGCCATTTCCTACAAATTGGGTTTAGCCAAATGGTTCAAGTTGTATGTGACGAAAGTTTTGAGTTTTTCATGAAATATATGATCATCCATGCACATGTTTTCTGAGTCTTGGATTGACATGAAGAGGTGAAGAAGCTAGTAATAACTTTCAACACTAATTGGACAGCCCACATGGTCAAGGCCAAAGTATTCAAAATAGAGATGGATGCAGAAAATTATTTGTGTCCCTCTATATGTAACCACACATGATTAGAAGGTGTATACATGTCAAAACACGTGAGCTATTTGGAGAAACATCGATACTCTCAGTTGTAGTTTTACCTACATCTCCCAATCCACAACACTCAATGTGAATGCATCAAGAATGAACATTGATTCATTTAACAAAAAGCTCCTACAGATGTCATATCCATTGGACTAGATATGATTGGTTTGATGGAATAAGCAGTTAGAATGTGATCAAACTATTCAAGCAAATGGTAGGTTTCCCTCAACTTGTGGTTTTGTGAATTAACTTGGAAATTAGATAAGTATCAAGATAGAGTTCTATATATATGTTTCTTCAAATGATGCATTAATTAAATACATGCAGAGTTATTAAAAGTACTAAAATCAAATACTGGAGCTAGCTCGAGCACTTCTACAAAGTAGTATATGGGAATTGACGGAGGAGTTTCCAAATGGAGTAGATGCTTGAGCATCTCTAAATAAGTTTTTTCAAGTCTCTAATTTGTGAAGTACATTGAGGAAATTGAAAAAATTTAATAAATCAATAGGAAGATCACCATCCAAACCATGAAATAAAAATATCAAAGGTCAAATTAGCTCCCATTTTAAAAAGTACACTTCTCAACATTGGTGATACCATTTAGGAAGTATTTTCCTTCAAGATTTTTGGTCATCTCTTGAGAGTAAGGATGCAACCCCTTTAGCTAGAAAGCTATTGGAAAGTAGCCCGATTCGAGTAGGACAGAACCTCATCTTAGTGCAGTTCCCTGATCTAGTGTTGGAATGCACGAAGGCCTATCATCCAAATACTAGGGAAGAAATTTCATCAAATAATAAAGTGATTGTCCATCTAGATCCTATTTCTATTTCCATTTCCTTCTTATTACCTTCCAAAGTGCAATATGCCAACATTAATTTAAGAATTTCCAAGGAGTACTAAATGATGAATCAAACTTATTGTTTCAACATTGTTGCTAGGTCATGGCTCTTGCAACAAAGGAAAGGGAAATCTGAACTATCCAAGTCCATCCATAGATAATTGTTAAAGGAAGATGTAGTGAACATGGTAACTCTATTAAGTAGAATAATAGGACTTCAAGATTCACAAGTGTTTGAAGGTTGGATGTTCCTATTTGTTAACATGGTCTGCAAAGCGAAGCAAAGCATTGATTGAGCTAAAATTATCAGTGACTCACTACATAGGGAGCCCATAGAACTCCAAGAAAATGATTATTTCTACATGACTTTGTACCTTTTCTATGCTATTGCAAGCACCAAAAGTTGGCCAGGGCTTAACCAGCAAGGTTTATATGATGATATGGCTATTATTTACAACCATCTCCCTTAGATACAGTATAACAATAGCCTAAATCATTTTTGAAGGGTGAATGATACATTCACAATGTTGACTATAAGAGAAATTCAAGAAAACATGGGACTCAAAATTTCAATATCGGAAGCAACAATGGAAGTACAAAAATATGGAAGTGTTTTCATACAGTTCTCGAAGCTCACTTATATCAGATTAGCTACCTATGATGGGTATCGCCTAATGCTACCTAGGTTTGTTGATGATAAATTGCTCTTGATTGAAATGTGCAAGTAGATTAGTCAAATGAATAAATTTTGCAAGAATAGGAAAGTAGATGAAAAACCTTTCCCTATCGACATTGGATATTATAGCTATGAGACTACATCAAATGCAAGGAACATGGAGAGATCCATTGCCACAATTAATTTGCATTCTTATAATCTGTGTTTCCCTTATGATAGTAAAGGCTATGCAGTTAATTAGTTAAAGCTAAACCCCAGCCTCAGTCACTTTCTGACTCTAGATGACTTTTGGGAGGATTGTGAAAATGATTTCAAAGTATGGAAGAAAGATTGGATGCGGCTTACTGTAAGGCATGTGATAGACTTCAAGGTGGATATTAATGTGACAGGTTTAAATGATGATGAAGTTTCCTTGGTTGATCCCTTCTACTATGAGAAAATTGAATTACTAGATCTTCCTCCTATTGATTGTTCAGTTTAAGAGTTTAAAAGCTTAAAAGAAAGAACCACCTATGTCCTTAAAAGAATAAGAGATTGGGTTAGTAAAATCAGGGTAGAAAAAGTGACTAGTGAATTTCAAAGTAAAGAGAGAAGAGATAATCAAGGAGAATCTTATCGAATGGCATTAGGGGTAGCAAGTGGATATGAGTACTCTAGATCAAGATGAAGATCTAAATCAGCTAGCTAAGTTAATAGTCAAAAGAAGAAGGACAAAAATGAAAGGTAAATCTACTAAAGTGAATCAGAAAGGAAATGAGCCTAATGAGAAGAATCAAAGAACTCCTTAAACTATTGAACCACACATCCCAGTTACATCCTCTCATGATGTAGTAATTCCTCATTCAAGCCTCTCTCCTCTTGAGATATCATTAATAGACATCACACAATTGGATAAACAATTATCTAATTCAGAATATTTAATGATGATTGCTGAAAATATAATAGGTGACATGCAAGTTTCACTTCTAGATAATACACATTCATGTTTCCAAACTAGTCTCCAAAAGAAGAAGAAAGTTGTTTAGATGATCCTACCTCCATTTGATGTAATCTCTAGTTTCCTTCAAAAGCCTCCTAAAGTGAAAAAGACTAAAGTGATGTCCAAGTTGGTTGTTGATAAAACTTCAGGCAATCTATGCATAGAAATAGCAAAGTCCATAATTTAAAAGAATGTTGATGAAGCATCTGAGTCAAATTTCATTCTAGATAAGGTTGATCTTGGTCCATCTACTGCAAAAAGAGACTTTTAGAATTTTGAAGTGATTGCTGCCCAAATGATACAAAAAATGAAGAAAGAGAAATGATCAAAGGAGCAACTCAATGAGCAAGTCCAAAATGCTATTGTCTTACATCAATTTGATTAGCGATTCCTCTAATGCAAAGGTAATAGTTATTTCACTAGCTTTGGTAGGCCCTAATGTTATTCTTGTTCATGTTATTATTGAAATAGTAAACAAACATAAGTCATATAGTATGATGATTGAAGCTTGGATAAATAGAATGATAGAAGATGCTTCAAAACTCATAACTGGAGTGAAAGAAATATATTAAATATAAATATATAATATATATTATATATATTATTATATTAATATGTATGTTGTTAATATATATATATATATATAATAATAATAATAATAATAATAATAATAATAATAATGTAATACATACATACATACATATATATATATATGTTATTAATATATATAATAATGTAATATTTTTATTAAATATAATAACTTTATATATATATATGTATGTATGTATGTATGTATGTATGTATGTATGTATGTATTAATATTAATGTTATTAATATATATGTATATTATTAATATATATGAGTCAAAGGTGGTCATAGGACACCCTATGACCCCCTTTGACCCATATTAACCATTGTAATATGTCCCTAGGTATCCTAGGACCCCTAGGGACATATGTCATCCTTTAATGCGTCAAAGGGGGTCAATGGTTGACCTATGACCCCCTTTGACTCATATATATTAATAATATACATATATATTAATAACATATATATATGTATTACGTTATTATATTTAATGAAAATATTACGTTAATATATATATATATATATTATTATACATATTAATATAATAATATATAATACATATTATATTTAATGAAAATATTACGTTATTTTATATATATAAATTACATTATTATATTTAGTAAAAATAATAATAATATAAATTATATTTATAGATTGTAATATATTAAAATACATCTTTACATAGTAATATAAGTGAAATAATTTATAAATCATAAGTTATAATGTTTAAACCTAATTTTCCCTCCAAAATGGGTTGGGGTTTGAAATTTCCCAATCGGAGCATATCAGATATCCGATTAGGCTTGGTATTTACCAAGCCTACCCGGTCGACCCAAAAGACGTGTTTAAAAAGGGTTTTAGTGATACTCAGACTTCGGGTAGCTGTCTGACAATGTTATTTTGATCGAAATTGAATGAAACGAAAAGAGTTTTCTAATATAGCCCTCTAGATTCCATCAATATAATTTTTGACAAATTATGAGTTCGATAAGTATTTATTAGTTAATTATCAATGAAAGTTATTGTAAAGTGCTGATTGACATACTGATTGAAAAATAGCTATAACTTTCAAATGGTATAACATTTTTTAAATCTAAAAGTTGTGTCACATTCTATACTTCGCCTAGTATAAGAAAAAATAAATTAAATTTTGTAAAATTTTCTATTAGTTAGGGTGGTCAGACACGGGACTTTTTTTTTTTGGAAATATTTTTGGTAAAAAATTCATATTTAATTATTTATTTGGAATAAAATAACCAAAAATTATGCGTCACATCCGAGCACGAGTATACTTTTCATATCTATAATTATATTAAAAAAATATTATGATTTGATTTTGATTAAGGTGGTCAAACATACACCTACTTTTTATTTTCGCCTTGAAAGTTTCTTAGTACTGCATTAAAATTCAAAGTTTTGACCAATTAATTGTTTTTTTCTCATGTAAGGCCTAGTAGTTTAGAAACTGCATTCAATTTCTTACTTATTATTTTCTTACAACTTTTTGATATAAAGTCCATAACAACTTCAAAATTATGTGTCAAGTTGACATAAACCTAATTTGCTGATTTTTCACTGCCACATAAGGCCATAGTTTGGTACACCATGATCCTGCACATGCCCATTAATTTAGTGATAGTTTAGCACCCATTTAATATGATTTTATCATAAATTGCATTTAATTTGTAGTCTTCCCTTCTCCCTTATTTCTTTTTATTCCTCCTAGATGGAATTAGGGTGGGATCTAATGGATCCTCTTGGTATTCCTAATCTATGGTGCAAATAATGAGGTAGGACCTATTCTTTTGGTGTCATTTATTTTCATATTCCAATTACCAAAATCTATTTTCTACACTGAAATGGAGCTTTTCACTAAACCTATAGGGAATTTCGTGAGACTAATGCCTGTTTTGGGACCTTGGGAAATCTTGGATTTTTTTTGGGTCTTGAGGTCAAGGATTCAATCTTCCCCTACCCCATAAATGGATGTAATGCATCCTTATCTAAGTAAGGGATGCAATGTGTCCCTAAACCTGGACCTATTTTAGGTCCCCTTCTTGACCCTTAAGTCAGGGTTGATTCGAGGTACTATTTCCCTTACACAATCGATGGATAGGATAAATTTTATTTTGAATCCTTTTGTAAGAACCTTATTTTCTCAATTTTGCATTCATCATTCACATGCACCTGTGATCTCTCCATCTATGTGTGCAAGAAGCTCCCAAGCATTCAAGTCTTCAAGTATTCTTCAACTATTTTGGGTGTTCAAGCAAGTCCTTCATTAAAGATCAAGGATTCAACCATCAAGAACATTTTATAACATTTTCAACATTCAAGATCTATTGTCATACATTCAAAGATCGTTTGTTGCATCTTCTACAATCATCCCTCCTAAGATCTATATTCACTCTTAAGGAGAATATCAAGTACATTCATTCACAAAGGTTTTTATTTGTTTTGATTTAATTTCCTATTGTTTTTGAAGTTGAGTACTCAAGGCTATTGCATCAACATATTTCATTACATTCAAAATTCAAGAGCATATTAATCGATTTTACATTGCTTCATATAATATCTACTTCTACTACATGTTAGCATTCTCTATTTTAATTGTAATTTCAAGGTTAATTCCTAAACTAGGGTTTGATCAAGGGAGACCCCCCAATCAACAAAAAAAATCATTTTCTTGTAGGTTATGGACCTCAAAAGACAAAACAAGGTGTTGATTCAAATAACTTTTTGTATAACTTTAAACATCCAAAACTGGTCTCATGATATGACATAAAAGGTTAGGGACGCATTACATCCCCACCCCTCTAGATTGACCCTATCCTAGATTAACACCTCTCCTAGAGGTCAGCTCTGACCTAGAGCCGATTGATTTTTGGATTTTGTATATCTCATAGTTTCATGTCCATAATATGAGTTTCAACATTTTTGGAGACCATTTGACATAGCATTTTTAGGTTTGTATCCTTCAATGTGAGCCTTCTCCTATTTTGTAATTGAATACATATTTTCATCGCTTTGTATTCATATTTTACATTGCATATCTACTTACACAAAATCCTCTCTTTATGGAGGTCAAGGAGAAAGTCCAAGCAATTCACCCTTTTGTATAGGTTAGGAATTGACACTTTATCTTGTGTTAATTGGGCCTAGATTAGGAGGTGGATCTTGGTGTTTACCATTCATCTTTGCATAGGTAGTAGATTCATTCCCCTCCCCCTATATAGTTATTATCTTCATTATTTTGTGGGAAGGAGCTTCCCCTTCTTTGCATAGCAACGAATTGTTAATTTAGCCTAATTTTCCACTTTATCATCTAATTTCCTAAGATCAGCTTTAGACTTCCTTCCTCCTTTTTTATTCACTTTTGGGACAAGAGACTTGTCCAAAGCCTCCATGGTGGTAGCTAACCTTAGTTTATTGTAAGTAACATTTATTTCATTTTCTATAACTTTTTTTGAATTTTGTTGTACTAGTAACTCCTCCATCAGTTCATCCCCCATGTTTTTAGCAAAGAGCTCATGTTGTTTTTACAATTTTACAAGAGTTGGCTCTTCATAGTTAAATTTAGGAACATGAAGGTTATCTATGTTTTGGTTAAGACTATTTTCTATATGTACAACTTGGACCCTAGCTATAACTGCAAATGAGACATTGAAAACATACATGATGTCCTAATGCTCCCTATTTAAACTTAGCCCCTACACCGCAAGGAGGTGCAATAGTTAGTCAATAGTAAGATATACATAATAAATATTATATTAGAGTATGTACATAAAAAAATAACAATAATATTTATAATATGCCATAATAAACATAAATCTTCAATACAAATGTTCCATAATGTAAAGTCAATAGTTTTGATATATAATTTAATATTTTGATTAAATTAGGAATAGTAGTTCATGAAAATGATAATTTACTCACTTTTTTACTTCATATTTCAACATTTTTGCTAACTACCTAATTCTCACTATTTGTTTCATCCAATATACTATTATCATCATTTAATGGTTATTTAATTGATATATATTTAAAATTAAATATACTCTATGAAATTTTGTCTATTTTTAAATAAACTTATATAAATACCTATATAATTCTCATGTATTTACTCTAAAAGTCTTAAAATAGAAGATGCATTAAAAAGTAGCAATAAATATTACAATTTCTATTCTAAGCATAAATTTACAATCGATATCCTTGTTTCCACTATCTTTTGAATGGGTAGATCTATATCTTGATCTATAATATATTTAAGGTTTTTTATCCAATTTCATAATTCAATGTTTAATAAAGAATATTAATTTAATTTCTACTTATCATTTATTTCTTGACATTCAAGCCTAAGACAAGTAAAACACAAAAATGTAGCTAAGGATAATTTATAAAATGTAGCAAAATGTAAGTTTATGAATATTACATTTTTAACAATTCTACTATTTTGTTTTAAAACCCTTTTAATAAAAACTATTTTGGTGAGGAGCCTCATCCCTTATGATGTCGGAACCTTGCACTCAGCAAGACTTGAATCCTAGTGGACTCTTTGCGAGCCATTCAAAATGAAGGGCCCATTACAATGCATGTCTAATTTGACTATAAAAAGTTAAAGATTTTATTTTCTTAACTCTTAATTGCAGATTGAAATTGATAAGTAACTAGTAAACCAAATTACATTTCAAACCAGAGTAAAGAATATACAAGTAAACTGCCGTATGAGGAAGGAGGCCAGAGAATAATATTGAAACAAAATGAGATCTATCAATCATCTCAAGTTTCAATTGCATAAAGTGTAATAACAAAGACAGACAGGAGAGACATCGAAGAATAAGAGTGGAAAGCAAGAAGCCACACTTTATTAAAATTGAGAAAAATAACAAATAAACACAAGGAAAGGGCGCCAAAAAATTAATTGCCCAACCAAGCGCTACATTCCCTTAGTGAAGCAGATTTAATGACCATTCCTGAAAAAGCATATATGCTTGCTATTATTTGATAGTTTGTGATGCAACTCCACGTGGTCTTAGCAATAGAGGTAAATTTTATGATACTTTGTTAAGGAGGAGCAACCAAACATGAATATATGAAGGAGTGCATTATGCACATGTTGGAAGCTTTATTCACGAATGTCGCTTAATGCATATGAATATTGTGAGTAAACTATTTGAAGATGAGTTTTTTGGGAGATTAGTTCTTCACATCCAATGAATTTGAAGAGTCCAATAAAATAACAATCAATTTGAAAAAAAAAAACCTGATGAGAGAAATTTGTTTTAAAACAAACAAGGCAAACCAAAACAACTCTGTGGCAGTCTTCTCAAAATCAATGAAAAGTTCAGATTTTTACAGCAAATGAAAAACCACAACCAATTTGGGAAAAACCCCAATCAAACAATCACAATCACAGTGGACACAGATTTGATCCTATCAATATTGGAAAATTGTGGAGGCTTCTCAACAGAGACCCATATCCGTCTCTTCAGTTCCGCCCCTGTTTCTTTTTCTGTTTATGTTTCTAATGGAGGTTGGTAGATATAGAAAACTGCATTGTTGGTGCCTGATTGAAGCCCGCTCAAGAAAATCCCATCCCCATACACTGCAGCATCAATTCTGTCAAGAGGCTCAGGAAGATCATCAACAATCTTCCACACATTCTCTACCGAGTCATATTTAGTCACAACATCCCATTGAAAGCAATACAAATGACCAAATGTAGGTACAATGTGCTCAACACAATCTTCAACAAACCAGATGTTGGGTGAAGTGGACCAAACTCCCCTTTCTGGATCAAATCGCTGAAGCTCCTGATGATACGTTCTCATGACATACATCATGTTTTCCATAAAAAAAGAGTAACACAACCAATCCTCCACTCATCTCTCTCCACATTGTAAACTGCAGCCTGGCTTGTGATTTCACCATTCACTCTTCCTCCTGCAACGTAAATCAGTCCTTCATGAGAAGATTCACAACACGCAAAATCTTCCTCTTGCAATATATCTGCACCTATCCGCTATTTACAAGACACAAAATCAAAGATCAAAATGGCCCTGTAATTTCTCGCCAGTCTTTTGCACTTCAAACCTGCAGTGTACTTGTAGTGCTCATATGAACCTAATAAAACCAGTTTTTGTTTAACACAAATACATTTGGAAAATGAGTAGAATTGAAATTGGGAGTGTTTTCTATGATTTGTTAATGGGGTCGTATATAGTTACAAGAGGACCTACATTTCCAAGCAAACATATCAACTCCTTAGACCCACACTCGCTCAATCTTTCCTCATAAAACTTGGGATTTTCCAGCACGAACTTCCAATTTTTACAAATTGTCTTCAGAATGGCGGGAGATTCACAAGACGTTTTCATTAAGATCTTTCTCACCAAATCTTCTGGAATTACCTCAAAATACTCCATTACCAACCAATTCTGCTGTTACACTCTGCTCAAATAAATTGCAACTCGTATTAAATTATTTTTCATAAGTTATATATATTGAAGTAGAATATGATTGACTCTAAATATAGGTATGCTTTTAAATATAGACATTGATTCTTAATTTTCAAATGTAACGCTGTAGATGACGCATGTTTTGAGTATTTTTTTTAAAATTATTCAAGTACAAGTACTAAATATATTGAAAAGACTTTCAATTACTAAATAATAGTTTCCCCTCTCAGCATCAGAATCAAAGCATGATAGTGGCCAAAGATTCGATCTTGCTCTGGGACAAGTATTGAGACATCTCAACAGAAACACATCTCCCTCTGTAGGGTAATACATGTAGAAAATCCCATCATCCCCAAACACCGCAGCATCAACCCTGTCAAGCGGTTGAGGAAGCCCATCAACTTCCGCCCACAAATTCTGCCACAGCATCCAAATCTGGCCACAATGGGATGCTCACAATCTTCAACAAACCAGACGTTGGGCAAAGTGGACCAAACAACATGCAAAGTCAAACATGATCTCTGTGGTGGGCGGATCTGCACCTTTGCTCCACTGGAAAGACACAAAATATTCTCTTCCTCTTTGAACCTACCCTGAAACTAGTTTATGCTTCACACAAACACACTTGGATAATGAGTAGAGTTTAAATTTGGCAGGGACAGGAGGCAGTCTTCCCCACAACTGGTTAACTGGGTCAAATGTAGTTATGTGAACATTCTCAATCAAACATATCAACTCTTCGGACCTCCCACGACTCCTCCTGTCTTCGTAAAACTCTGAGTTTTCCAACATTCTCTTCCAACTCTTACATACATCCTTCACTCTCTCGTGAGATGCAAAAGGCACTCTCATTAAGATTTCTCTCACCAATTCTTCTAGAATTGCACTAAAATAGTCCATCAGCACTTCTAGAATTGCACTGAAACGATTCTCAAATAATCTTGATGCTTGCCAAATCTTATCAGTGCTCACATGAATTCGAAACAAAGTTGATAGCTGTAACGTCTCAAACATATGCCGTGCTGTCTGTACCCAGCGGAAAGTGCCTTCATATATACTAATTTTTTCTATATTTACTCACTTTTTCTAAAACAGTTCTAAATATAGAATACGGCTGATGTTCTTATTATTTTTAATCGATCTCACTATTTTTAAAATATCAGTTGCATTGAAAAATTACATTATATTTTTTACTAATTTTATTATATTGAGATTGTTTTTATACTAAACATAATAAGGATCAATAAGTTATAAATTATTTTAAAAAATAGATATTCTAAAATTATATTTAAAGAATATATCAACAAGTAGATTCTTTAATTTAAAAAAATAATATATTGATAAAAATATCTAGTGAAATACAATAAAAGAATCAAATCAAATTATATATATATATACATTAAAGTTAATATTAGCTTTTAATCTAAACTTTGTTTGATTAAGTGGAAGAAACTATTATAGGATTAGACAAGTTTAAAACATAATAATATATCTTCCAATTTAATAATATCTTGTTAAAATAATTTAAAATTAATTCTTAAATAGAACTTCAAACATCACAAAATAAATATAATAATAATGGAGAAGATTTCTTCTACTTTGAATTTAGAATTTAAAGATAATTTCCACAAACACAAATGTATACAAACATAACCTAAAATAACATTAAGTGAAAAAGAGTAGGAAGTGAAATGGGAAATGCAATGTGCAAAATTTTCACTCTTAGAAGAGTTCTTGAAAAGGAAATTTCTATGTGCGAGGGAAAACTAAAGAACATGGATAATGTTTTGTCAAAACAAATAAATTTGCCATCAAATATTGGGCAACTAGTAGAGAGATGAAACTAAAAGCGGTGCAAATATTTCTTTTGATGGAATACTACAAATTTGGGATTCCTCATGACAGCCAAATGTCCAATGCTCTAATCAGTGTCATGGAAGATCTATATAAACCAGATGAAGTTGCTAAACTCTATGATGAGATGATAGAATGTGACTTAAAACCCACCATTCACACCTTGAACATGCTTGTGCACCTACATTGCAGGACATGAGGGCTCCACATTTCAATTATGATAAATTCTTTGTTGATTATTCACAAGAAGGTAGGCCTCATATATTTGACCAAATTGGAGAATAGATGAGACAAACACGAAAGTTGACTATTGCAGATGTGTTTGTTATGTTCCGACATAAACTGTTAAGAAAAACCAAGAAAGCCAACATAGGTTGTGTCACTTCTAGTCTAATGGTTAGTTTGGGCAACCTAGATTCTAAATCTAGCAAGTGTAGCTATGTGTCAATGTAGTTGTTTCAGTCAGGATATTGTGAGTGGTTGCTTACTTGATGTCTCCAACAAGCTCTAGTTTTTCTTAGCCTTCTCCAACCAAAGGAGATGCGTTACAAGAAAATTATCACTTAGATCAATGACATAGAGCTTTGGTACTAAAAATCTAATACACATATTATTGCAAACTCTTCTCCCTTCTTTCAACATAGAGGGAAGACTCACAATTCTATGTGAAAATTCCATATCCACATTATCATGTGACATTAGCATTTTTTTTTACTAAGATGTCAAAACAATCCAAATAAAAAGTTAGACCAATAGTCATGGAAAAAGAGATGTAGCTATCCTCCCTACAAATTGCACCATTGACTAAATTTCAAAAAAATGAAAACACAATGAATTTTTTGAAATTTTCAGCATTTGATCTTCATATAAAAAAAAACAAAATTTTTGAGAAAATTTCGCTGTGTTTTCGTGAATCTAAAATCGTGTTTGACTTTTATTCTTTTTGTCTTTGGTGCATTTTGTTTGGAGATTAGCCAATGCCTACAAAAAGAATACTCATATTTAAACAACTGACGTTGTATCACTTTCCTAGTTTTTTATAACTAAGGGAACATTTCATTTAATTATGGGTATTCATTGTTTTACTAAAAGCTTTTAAATCATGTAATAATTGGTACAATGTTTTGAAAATTAAGGATATTAAGTCAATAATTGTAGATATTAGATCAATTGGGTATCAAATCAAGAACTTCCATCACTACCATTAGAATAGATACGCAATTGAAATACTTTTAGCTCAATTCTATCATATTTTTAATTAAACATTTGGTTTGGAATATATGGAGTGTAATGCCCACCCCTAGTTCACTTCTCAAATTGTAGTGTTGGATTCTTGTAGGCTTCCAAGAGTAAGCCTAAGTCTATGGGGAGTGGATGTAATGTCTTCCCCTAGTTGACTTTTATGATTGTATTGTCAGATTATTCTAGGGCAGTTTTCTGATTATATTTTATGATTAGCGGTACTTAGTTACCGAATTTGATTGGATGTTATTTCATACTCAGTTGATATATGTGTTGAGTTACTTAGTTATTACATGTGTTCATCATTATTTTAATGATCAAAATTGCCTCAATTCCTACCTCTTTGATGCTATGGTTATTTTCAAAATATGCCTTGTTTTAAGCATTAAAATAGTCATTTACTCTCAAATTTTTGGAGAAATTTTTCCCTTCAATATCTTTGGCTCATTCTTAGCTTCATCCAACAATTTGAATTTTCAAAATCCAGCTTCCAAGTCCAAAGTTGTTGTAGGTTAATGAAGGAACAAAAAATAGGTATTTTCAATTGCATCATTAACCATTAACCTCTAAAAAATAGTTAAGATCAATTGCTAAAATATGTATTTCACTTCAAAATCTTAACCATTAACCTCTCTATCAATAGGCTAAGATAATTTTGCAAAAATTAACCTTTTTAGAAGGTTAAGTTTTGTGGGTCAAAAAACATATTCCCAACCAAACCATTGAGCATTAACCATTAACCTTTTAAAAAGAGGTTAATATTCAAGTCCAAAATATGTGTTTTTAAGACAATTATTAACATTTCAAATGATAAAGATGAAGGAAATGAAAGGTAGAAGCAATGAAAATTGTGTTCTGGTTCCCAAGAGTTGAAGGACATTCAAACATAGAGTTAATAACTAGCAATTTAAGCATGTAATTTATCTAACATAATAGTCTCAACATCTGGAATAGAAAATTTGAATTTTCAAAGAACATGTCGTACACTCCCCAGCATGATTGGACATTCCACACAAACAAAGGTGATAAATAATAACATCCCTTAGAAGGATAAAAATTAGGGAGTTCGATGCCTTTCTAATTGGATTTATTCTTTTAAAATAGAGAGCAATATTGGTGATCAAATAAAGATTAGATACAGAGTGCTTCTAGATTGAGAGCTTGCAAGTTTCCCATGTACATGATCACAATGAAAATGTAAAGCTTCATGGATGAAAACACAACAAGTGTTTGATCAAATGCTCTGGAAACATTGACTACCAAAATTGCCTTCATCCACTTCTGTGTGGGAGATAGTAGCGTTCATAATTAACAAATGCAAAGCCTCTAAATTGTTTTATGTAATGGCTTAGCTCTAACATTTCCTACAAATTGAGTTTTAGCAGATAGTTCAAGCCGCATGTGACAAAAGTTTTGAGTTTTGAATAAAATATGTGATCATCCAAGCACATGCTTCTCGAGTCTTAGATTGACGTGAAGAAGTAAAGAAGCTAGTAATAGCTTTCACCACCAATGTGACAACCCATGTGGTCAAGGCTAGAGTATTTAGAATAGAGGTGGATGTAGCAAATCATTTGTGTCTCTTTATATGTGACCACATTTGATTAGAAGGTGTATACATGTCAAAGCACATCAGCTATTTGGAGAAACATCTATACCCTTGGCCTTGATTTTCCCTACATCTCCCAATCCACAATACTCAATGCAGATGCATCAAGAATTAACATTGATTCATTTAACAAAAGGCTCCTATAGACACCATATCCCTTGGGCTGGATTTGATTGGTTTGATGGAATGGGCATTTAGAATGTGATCAAACTATTTGATGAAATGGCAGGCTTCCCTCAACTCATGGTTTTGTGAATTAACTTGACAATTAGATAGTATCAAGATAGAGTTCTATATATATGTTGCTTCAAATGATGCATTGATCAAATACATGTAGAGTTATTAAAAGTATTGGAACCAAATATTGGAGCTAGCTTGGGCACTTTTACATAGTAGTATATGGGAATTGATAGATGAGTTTTCAAATGGAGTAGATGTTTGAGTGTCTCTAAATAAGTTTTGTGAAGTCTCTAATTTGCAATGTACATTGAGGAAATTGAAAACATTTAAAGTAATCAATAGGAAGATCAATAGTTGAACCATGAAATACAAATATCAAAGGCCAGATTATGCTCCCATTTTAAAAAGTACACTTCTTGACATTGGTGATACAATTTTAGGATGTTTTTTCCTTCAAGATTTTTGATAATCTCTTGAGAGCAATGACAAGACTCCTTTAGCCGAAAAGATATTGGAAAGTGACCTGGCTCGAGTAAGAGGGCACCCCATCTTAGTGTAGTGTCTTGATCTAGTTTTGGAATGCTTGAAGGCCTATCATCCAAATAGTAGGGAAGTCATTTCATCAAATAATAAAATGATTGTCCCTTTGGATCCTGTTTCTATTGCCATTTCCTTCCGATTACCTACTAGAGTGCAATATGCCAACATTAGTTTAAGCAGCATCAAGGAGTATTATATGGAAAATAACACTCAGTGTTTGAACATTGTTGCTAGGTCATGGCTCTTGAAACCAAGGAAAGAGAAATCTCAACTAGCCAAGTCCATCCATAGATCATTGTTAAAGGAAGATGTAGCAAACATGGTAACTCTATTAAGTCAAATAATAGGACTTCGTGATTCACATGAGTTTGAAGGTTGGATGTTCCTGAACTTATTAACATGGTCTATGAAGGGAAGCAACACATTGATTGGGCTGAAATTATCAATGACTCACTAAATAGGTGGCTCATAGAACTCCAAGAAAATGATTATTTTTGTGATTTCGTACCTTTTCTACACTATTACAAGCACCAAAAGTTGGCCAAGGCTTCACCTAAAAGGTATATATGATGATACAGCTATTATTTACAACCATCTCCCTTAGATATAGTATGACAATAGCCTGCATCATTTTCAAAAGGTGAAGGATGTGTTCACAATGTTGATTGTAAGAGAAATTCAGGGAAACGTGGGACTCAAAATTTCATCAAAATTAGCAATGGAAGTATAAAAGTATGAAAATGTTTTCGTATAGTACCTGAAGTTCACTTATATCAAATTAGCTACTTATGATAAATATCCCCTAACGCTACCTAGGTTTGTTGATGATAAATTGCTCTTGATTGAAATATGCAAGAAAATTAGTCAAATCAATAAACTTAGCAAGAACAAAAGAATAGATGAAATACCTTTCCCTATCAACATTAGATATTATAGCTATGAGACTGCATCAGATACAAGGAACATATAGATATTCATTGCCACAATTAATTTGCATCCAAGTATACTATGCATTTTCCTTATGATAGTAAAAGCTATGTAGTTAATGAGTTATAGCTAAACCCTAGCCTCAGTCACTTTCTGGCTCTATAGGATTTTTGCGAGGATTGCAAAAATGATTTCAAAGTCAGGAAGAGAGATAGAATATGACTTATTGTAAGGCAAATGATAGACTTCAAGGTGGATATTGGTGTGACAGGTATAAATGATTTTGAAGTTTCCTTGGTTGATATCTTCTACTATGAGAAAATTGAATTACTAGATCTTCCTCATATTGATTGGTCAGTTTAGGAGTTAAAAAGCCTAAAAGAAAGAACTGGCTATGTCCTTAAAAGAACAAGAGATTGGGTCAGCAAAATCATAGCAGAAAAAGTGACTGGCGAATTTCAAAGTAAAGAGAGAAGAGATAATCAAGGAGCATCATCTTGAATGGCATTAGAGGCAACTTTTGGTGAGAAAATACAACAATTGGATAGGAGTTCTCTAGATCAAGATGAAGATCTAAATCAGCTAGCTAAGTTTACAGTCAAAAGAAGAAGGAAAAAAATGAAAGATAAATCTACTAGAGTGAATCAGAAAGGAAATGAACTTAATGAGAAGGATGAAAGAACTCCTTAAATTTTTGAACAACACATCCTAGTTACATCCTCTCATGACATAGTAATTCCTCATTCAAGCCTCACTGCTCTTGAGATATCATTAATAGACATCACATGGTTGCATAATCAATTATCTAATTCAAAAGATTTAATGATGATTGCTGAAAATATAACAGGTGACATGCAAGTTTCACTTCCAGATACTACACATTCATGGTTCCAAACCAATCTCCAAAAGAAGAAGAAAGTGATTCAGATGATCCCACCTCCATTTGATGTAATCTATAGTTTCCTTCAGAAGCCTCCTAAAGTGAAAATGACTAAAGTGATGTCCAGGTTGGCCGTTGATAAAACTTTAGGAAATGTATATATAGAAATAGCCAAGCCCATAATTTAAAAGAATATTGATGAAGTATCCAAGTCAATTTTCATTCTGGATAAGGTTGATCTTGGTCCATCTACTGCAAAAAGAGACTTTCAGAATTTTGAAGTGACTATTGCCAAATGTTACAAAGAGCAAAGAAAGATAAAAGATTCAAGGAGCAACTGAAAGAGAAAGTTTAAATGATGGTGTCTTACATCAATTCAATTAGTGATTGTTCTAATACAAAGGCAGTAGATACTTCACCAGCTTTAGCGGGCCTTGATGGCATTCTTGATCATGATGTTGTTGAAAGAGTAAACAAACACAAGTCACATAGTATGATGATTGAAGCTTGGATAAACAAAATGATAGAAGATGCTTCAAGCTCATAATTAGAGTGAAAGAAATATATGGAAAAGCCATCAAACAGGTAGAAGAAATGTCTAAAGAGCTAGAAAGAAGCAAAGAGCATAAAGTCACCTGGAAAAAGGTAGTTGATGAATTACAAGAAATGGCCAAGTTAGATACAAATGTAGTTGATGAATTACAAGAAATGGCCAAGTTAGATACAAACACCCTGGTTCTCAAGAAAATTATTGTTGATCCAACTAAGAATTAGACACGTATATGGAGTAAAAATATTAATTGGAAGGTGATAGAATATCAAAAAAGGGATCATTGAGTTTTAAAAGTTAACAGCTTCATGGAATAGTTGAAAACAAAAGTTGCAGATGAAGTAGTCTCTACTATCACACATGGGGTGGCAGTACATGATATTCAACATATTGATTGCCAATTTCTTCTTGATTCTTTTAGTATCCAAATTCATTTAGAAATAGAGACTTGAGTATCGGATGCCAAAACTATGATGAATAGTCTTTCTAGAAGATTGCAACATTTCAGCCTATCAACAAGAGTCAGAAAAGATACGGGAGAAATATTTTAGAACCAAACTCAAGAGGGAGAACCTTTTCATTCCCAATTATGATTCAATGATAATCATCCTCGATGCTTATAGGACTTTCTAGGATAAGTCAATCATGTCTAGATAGATAGAGTTCATAGCTAGAAGACCAGTGATTGGATATGTATACATTCTTAGTAATTCTAGCTAAAGTTTTGTTTTTGGAAGTTTTCTTTGTATAGGTTAATTTTAATGAGATTAATTAACCTCTCCAAAATTATGTATTTTTGAGTTAGTTATTAAACACAAAGAGGTAGTTCTTAACCTCTATGTCTAGATAAGGAGTCTTTTTGGCTTTGTAAGGGACTTTTTGGGGGACTTTAGAATAAGGGAACATTATGCTAAAATTTTGATTAGGAGAAAAATTTTGGAAAGTGTGTACAACATTTCTCTTTGAAATAAAAAATCTCTATTTATGTTCTTGGTGCAAGAAAATAAAATGAGACATGCATTTTATTTCTTGTTCTAAAATATAGATTGTTGCAACATAAGCTATTGATTCTTTTTGTGGTGAATGTTTTTATAGTATTGTGTGAATGCTTAGAAATCATGAATTAGCAAGGTAATAATGATCATTTTCAAGTGTAATTCTTGATTGCCTTTATTATCATTTTATGTTGTCTCAAGAAAGTTTTGAAGTCGTGCGTTGCATTTGTCATGAATGGCTTTCTATTGATCTCTAAAATTTTGGATTCTTTATTTGAAAATCTTTAAAATTACATCATACAAGGGAGTTGCCCCTCTAAATGCAGAGGAATGCCATATATCAAGGGCATATCCAACTATTGGAGACATTGATTTGCCACAAACTCCATTGGGCTAAATCACATATTTTCTAAGTGACAAATCTATTTAGCAACAGATTTTTGGTGACTCTACTAGGGAGACTAAATGCAAAAAGGTTGACAGACACCTATGATGAAGCACAATGGTGGTACCCCATGAGAACATTTTTCCTATTCTCCAACCAAACCTTTTCTTCTAGGACACCTAGGAGGATATTATTTTAGACTTGAACAATCTACCCTAGAGGTGTAGACAAAGTGCTTACCAATATCATCAAGTAAATGAAGTTCTTGAAGAAGAAGAAGAAGAATTTGGGGAAATCTTATGAAGAGCTCCTACTGGTTAGGAAATCTTGGTCATTGAAAGAATAGTAGTTATCCCAAGAAGAAAAACAAAAAGGTCTACTAGATGAAGATTTTGAAGCCCTTTGGAAGGTAGATCTCAAGCCGATTACTCCTAAGAAGAGGAAGAAGGTTAAGTCTGTTAGTAGGCCATCTTCACCACCGAAGGCTTTTATTTATCTTGTGGCCCCTCAAGCTCTAATCCTACCAAGTACCCTTGTACCTCTAGCCTTAAACTTGCATCCCTTGAACATCATTCTCCCAACTATGGCACAAAAAGCACCACAACCACAGTCCCATGGGGAGATGCTATTGATACCTTAGGTTTAGGGAATCAATTACATGACATGCCCATTGGCTCTTGAAAAATTCTTCCTTAGTTTTCTGGTAATGGAAAAATCACCACTAATCAACACACCAGTGCATTTTTTATAGCAAGTGTGGTTCTTGCAATTCAACATGAAGATGTTTATGTTTGTCTCTTTGTTACGATACTCATAGAAGTTGTGGCTGAATGGTTTGGTCAGCTACCAACTGAATCAGTGACTTCATGGGAAACCTTGATTCAAGCTTTCAAGAGATTTAAAACTGCCAAAGATGAACATTTTCTTCTCTCCTAATTAACTCAAATGAAGAAGGAAATTCATGAACCAATGCAAGAATTCATTGCTCATTTTGATTAGATAGTAAATCAAATTCCTATCAACAAAAGACCCATTGAAGAAAATCAAATGACTTTCTTCATCAATGCTCAACCTTCTGATGTAAGTTTTCAAATACAAAGGGGAAGAGCTCCTAATCTAGTAGTTGCTCAAACTTTGGCTATCGAGGTGGAGGATGACTTGCTTAGTTCAAGAAAATGGAGTCATGATCTACAAAATGGAAAGGGTCAGCAAGCTCTTGTCACTCTGACTGACCCTTTATATCAAAAATTGGCTAATCATGTGTTACAAATCAAGAAGCAATTACCACAAAATCCTCCACCTTTGTATCAAGATATTTCAAGGAGGAATTATATGCCATATCAAAAAAAAAAATAGTCTAAATGGCTACCCCATCCAACACAAAGGTTAGCTATCAAGCATCCCGCATCATCTAGTAATCAAGCTACTATGTGTGATTTTCACCTAATGATAGATCATGATGGTGCAAGTTGTCTTGAGATGGCCATATTCATGCAAATACATTTGATATTAAAGAAAATAGAAGAATATGTGGCACCGAAAGATGTAACAGAACCTACTATTGGGACCTCTTCCATTAACTTTCTAGAATATGAATCTGATGATGAGAAGGTTGAAGATATTAACAATCATTCTTGCAATGTGGCTACACCAAATTAGAGACAAATATTAGAAGAGAAGTGGGGAAAAGAAGCAAAGGATAAAGCCTTTGATGAGACTACTAAGAAAATTCTATCTCGGAAGCATACTCTAGAAGAGCCTTCGCAAGAAAAGGAAGCAGATAAAGTCAAATCTTCTTGCATTTTTAAAGACTCTTTAGATTTTATTCATCATTGTAAGAAGACTAAAGTACAAATTTCTCAGTTAGACTACCCAAAAGCCAACCCACATCAATTAGAAAGGTTGATTCAATGCATTGGTAAAGGAAAAGGTTCACCTAAGATTACTATCAACCATGAGTCAGGAGTTTCTATAGAAGAGGAAAATAATCTAGAAGGGCTCATGGTTGAGAAAGAATCATTTGTTTTAGCTTCTTTGTCAGATAAACCTGATCCATTCTATGTTTCCCTCTATATAGCCGAATGTAATTTTAGTAATTGTATCACTGATTCTAGTGCATCTGATAATGTTATGCCTTTAAACGTGGCCCATGCCCTAGGCCTCTCTTAAACAAACCATCAAACAACGTTTCTTCTATGGAGGTGAAACAATTCCGTCTGGTTGGCTAGTCAAAAGATGCTCAAGTAGCCCTTGCAACACATCACAAAAGGAAGTCAAAATTGAATACCTTCCGAACTAGTTATGGGATGCTATTAAGCAGAAGATTTTGCAAAGATCTCAGCGGTGAAATCAAGATGGACATGTCTCATGCCCTTAGCTGATTCGAGATAAAAGGGTTAAACTCAATCTTGAACCTAAAGCTAAATATACAGTCTTGAAATTATATGATCCAAGGGCCAAAATATTGTATGTTAATACCAAACATGTAATATATATGATGACATCTATTGAAGAGGATTTATCTGAGCCCCTTATGCCCAATGTAACCAATGAATTATGGTCCATGTAATTTGATGAAAGTTCTTCTTCATCTAGTTCAAGTGTCAGGATAGTTTTGATATCATGAAAAGGAGAAAAATTCTCGAAAGCTTATAAATTAGTTTTTGAAACCACTAATAATATCACAAAATATGAAGCTCTTCTACTCGACCTTGAGTATGCAAGAGAAAAAGGGATCAAACAACTCAAGGTATTGGGAGATGTAGAATTAGTTGTTAACTAGGTGTGGAAGTAATATCAAACAAAGGATGCAAGACTGAATGCATATAGAAATAGAGTGTGGGATGAGATTGAGCATTTTGATGCTTTTTGTTTATCTGCTATCCCTCACGTACAAAATTCTAAAGTTGATTGTCTCATAGTCTCTGCCTCTCTCCTTATTTCTCATCTTGAGTTCAACAAAGATATCTGGATAGTAAAGATGATTCATAGACCTAGTGTGCTGAATAATGATCGACATTGGCAAGTCTTTGATGATGATGGGAAAATTATTACATTTCTTGAGGGCATCCTCCATTTTCAGATTTGAATTTTTAAGGATCATGAGGAGATAATCCTAAGATCATTCAATTGCAAGGTAATGTTATTCCAAGAGGGTTAGTTACCCTTGAAATTCTTTTTGATAAGGAAGATAAAAGGAAAGAGAAGGTTGAAGATACTAAATCTTCTAATTCTTTGGGTTATAAGAAGGTAAACATTGGTTCTAAAGAAATTCCAAAGAGGGTCCTTATAGGGAAAGATTTGTCATCAGAAGAGAAAGTAGAGTTCACAAATCTGTTGAAATCTTACCAAGATGTTTTTGCTTGGGGTTATGAAAGTTTGAAAGAATTCATGAATGGAAAATTTAAACATCAGATTCCTTTGAAACCTGCTTCAACTCACTTTGGGAAAACAAAAAGGCAATCCAATCCGAAGGTCATTGATGCTATATTTAATGAAGTTGATAAAATGCTTAAAGAAAAGATTATCTACCCTATTCACCATTCAATGTGGGTAGCCAATATCATCCTAGTTAGGAAGAAGAATGGTGAGATAAGAATATGTGTCGACTTTTGGATTTTGAATTAGACATCACTTAAGGAAGGATAATTATAGGCTGCCTATCACGGATCATATTTTGTAGATGGTATCTAGTTCTGAGCTCATGTCAATGTTAGATGGTTTCTTTGGTTATAATTAGATTAGTGTTGCACCTGAATATCATAAAATAACTTTTACCACTCCATGGGGTACATTTTCCTACAATTGTATGCCTTTTGGTTTGATAAATGTTGGACCCACCTTTCAATGGGCAATGGATCATTCATTTGCAAATCTCAAGAATAAGATCATTGTCATGTACCTTGATGATCTTACAATATTTTTGAAACATAGAAGAGACCATGTCCATCATTTGGAATCTATCTTGCATTGAAGCGAACCCTTGACATCTTGCTAAATCCTAAGAAGTCTATATTTGGAGTGATAGAAGGAAAATTACTTGGAAACATTATTTCCAAAGAGGGTATTTAGATAGACCCAAGAGAGTGAAAGTTATCCAACAATTGTCACTTCCCATGAGTAAACTAGGGGTCAGGTCTTTCTTTGGGTAGATAAACTTCATAAGGAGGTTTTTACTAGACTTCTTTGAAATTATGAAGTTGATTGTGGATATGATGAATGGGAATATAAATTTTAAATGGACAAAAGAAGGTATGGATTATTTTGAACAAATCAAGGCTATGATTGCTAATGCCCCTACCCTTTCTTATCCAAATTTTTGTAAAAAATTTCATTTGTATTGTAATGCATCTAAGAGCACCTGATTTGCTATACTCACTCAACCTAACAAAGACAATGTTGAGGCCCCAGTAGCATTCATGAGTGTCCCTCTTAAGAAACATGAATTAAAGTATTCTCTAATTGAGAAGAATACATATGCTCTAGTCATAGTAGCAAAAAAATTAAGGTTTTACATCCTGAACTCTCACTCCAAGCTATTTGTTCCCAATTCAACAGTGAAGACTCTTCTAACATAGCAAGAGATCAGTGTGAACAAAAGAGCTTCTTGTATAGCTAAATTATAAGAATATGATCTCGATACCAAACCTACAAAGCTTTTCAACGGAAAAGGTTTGTCTAAAGCTATCGCAGAAGGATCTCCCAAGAATAAGGAAGAGACAGAAGAATAAATTCCATTAGTTCTATTCATTAGTAATGTCAATAATTGGTTTTCTAATATCACCTATTTTTTGGCATATGGAGAATTCCTAGTTAATCTATCACCCAAAGAGAAGAGGACCCTAAAATTGAAATCTATGAAGTACATTATCTCGGGTGACATTTTGTACAAGAATGGAATAGATGGTATGTTCTTGAGATGTGTTGATTTTGAACAAAGGAAGTAGTTGCTTCAATTGTTTCATAATGAAACATGTGGAGGTCATTACTCAACATTGATCATAGCCTATAAAATTTTGAGAAACTATTTTTTTTGGCCTAGGATGTTCACAGATGCAAAAGAATGGGTCAAGAAGTGTGAATCATGTCAAAATTTCAAAGGAAGAGTCCAATGAGCAGTACTATCCTCGAAACCAATATTGAACGAAGAACCCTTTCAACAATGAGGTTTGGACTTAATTGGTCCTATCCATCCTTCATCCACTATCGAACATACTCACATTTTAATGGCAACTAATTATTTTACCAAGTGGGTAGAGGCCATTCCAGTCAAGAAAATGACTCTAGAAGTGGTGTGTAGTTTCATCAAGAAAAATATTTTGGTTAGGTGTCAGGTTCCTAACAAGATTGTTACTAATAATGCTAAAAAAATTTCCTCCTAGGAGATATCAGCCTTCTACTATGAATATGGAATCATTCTCTCTCACTCCGTAGATTATTTCACACAAGGAAATGGTCAAGAAGAATCGAGCAATAAAAATATTATGTCCCTTGTGTGAAAATTGATAGATGTTAATCAGAGGTCTTGGCATAAACACTTGTATGATGCACTATGGGTAGATCATACCACAAAGAAGAGAGCAACAAGACTATCTCCCTTTGAAATCCTATATGGTACTGAACTAGTTTTCCCTCTTTCTTTGGAATTATCTATTTTGAACTTACAAGATGCTATTGAAAACTATGAATTCAAAGATGCTCTTGAAAAGTGAATATTATATTTGACCAAACTAGAAGAGAAGGGAGATGTGGTTGTAGACAGAATACAAGAACATCAATCCCACATAAAGAAGTTATTTGATAAAAAAGCTAAACTGAGGGTGTTCTAGGAAGGTGATTCATCCTACTTTGTGATAAGTGTAGAGAGCCAAAGGGTTTACATGGAAAATTTGACTCCTTATGGAGAGGTCCATTTCAAATCAAATAGGTATGCAGGAAAAATTCCTTTATTTTATCATACCTAAGTGGTACCCAGTTGCCCTTACCTTACAATGGGCAACACTTGAAGCATTATCATTAGTAAATGTGTAGTGTGGCACCTTTTTGTATATAAGTTGTCTCATTTTTGGTGTGCTCCTATTAGTTTTTCTTTCTTTTGGTTTTTCTTTTTGTTGTCCCATTTTCAGTGTTTGTTCCCTCTTTTGCAAAGTGGTTCCTCAAGTGACTCTACAACCTAATGGATAAAGCACTGTTCTAGTTATTTTGGATTCGAGTTTCATCATTGTTAGTCCTTGTCCACAAATAGAGCCAGTTATTACCTAGATATTCAAATTGCTTTAATTCCTACCTTTTTGATGCTATGGTTATTTTCAAAATATGCCTCATTTTAAGCATTAAAATAGTCATTTCCTCTTAGAGTTTTTGAGAAATTTTTTCCTAAATATCTCCAACTCGTTCCTAGCTCCATACAGCACTTCAAATTTTCAAAATCCAACTTCTAAGTCCAAAGTTGTTGCAAGTTAATGAAAGAACCAAAAATACATATTTTCAATTGCATCATTAACCATTAACCTCTAAAAAAAGGTTAAGATCAATTGCCAAAATACATATTTCACTTCAAAATCTTAACCATTAACCTCTCTATCAAAAGTTTATGATAAGTTTGCAAAATTAACCTTTTAAGAAGGTCAAGGTTTGGGGGTCAAAACATGTATTCCCAACCAAACCATTAACCATTAACCTTTTAAAAGGAGGTTAATATTCAAGTCCAAAATATGTGTTTTTAAGATAGCTATTAACCTTTCAAATGATAAATGTGAAGGAAATAAATGGTAGAAGCAACGAAAATTGTGTTTGGGTTTCCAAGAATTGAAGGGCATTCAAATATAGACGTAATAACTAGCAACTTAAGTGTGATTGGACATTCCACATGAAGAGAGGTGATAAATAATGACATCCCTTAGAAGGATGAAAGTTAGGGAGTTTGATACCTTTTTGATTGGATTTATTCTTTTAAAATAAAGAGCAATATTAGTGATCAAATAAAGATTAAATACATAGTGCTTCTAGTTTGAGAGCTTGCAAGGTTCCCATGTACATGATCATAGTGAAAATGCAAAGCTTCATGGATGAAAACACAAGTGTTTGATCAAATGCTCTAGAAACATTGATTGCAAAAATTGCCTTCATCCACTTTTGTTCAGGAGATAGCAGCATTGGTAATTAAAAAATGCAAAGCCTCTAAATTGTTTTACATAATGTCTTAGCTTTGCCATTTCCTACAAATCAGGTTTAGCCAGATAATTCAAGTTGTATGTGACAAAAGTTTTGAGTTTTGAATGAAAAATATGATCATCCAAGCACATGTTTCCTGAGTCTTGGATTGACATGAAGAGGTGAAGAAGCTAGTAACAACTTTTAACACCGATTGGACAACCCACATGGTCATGGCCAAAGTATTCAAAATAGAGATGGATGCAAAACATTATTTGTGTGCCTCTATATGTAACCACACATGATTAGAAGGTGTATACATGTCAAAGAATGTGAGCCATTTGGAGAAACATCGATACTCTCAGTTGTAGTTTTCCCTACATCTCCCAATCCACAACACTCAATGCGAATGCATCAAGAATGAACATTGATTGATTTAACAAAAAGCTCCTACAGACATCATATCCATTGGACTAGATTTGATTATTTTGATGGAATGAGCAGTTAGAATGTGATCAAACTATTCGAGCGAATGGCAGGTTTCCCTCAACTTGTGGTTTTGTGAATTAACTTGGCAATTAGATAAGTATCAAGATAGAGTTCTATATATATGTTTCTTCAAATGATGCATTAATTAAATACATTCAGAGTTATTAAAGGTACTAAAACCGAATATTGGAGCTCGCTCGGGCACTTTTAAAAAGTAGTATATGGGAATTGATGGATGAGTTTCCAAATGGAGTAGATGTTTGAGCATCTCTAAATAAGTTTTTTGAAGTCTCTAATTTGTGAGGTACATTGAGGAAATTGAAAACATGTAAATGAGGTACATTGAGGAAATTGAAAACATGTAAATAAATCAATAGGAAGATCACTAGCCAAACCATGAAATACAAATATCAAAGGTTAGATTAGCTCCCATTTTAAAAAGTACACTTCTTGACATTGGTGATACCATTTAGGAAGTGTTTTCCTTCAAGATTTTTGGTCATCTCTTGAGAGTAAGGACATGACCCCTTTAGCTAGAAAGATATTGGAAACTGGCCTGATTCAAGTAGGACAGAACCCCATCTTAGTGCAGTTCCCTAATCTAGTGTTGGAATGCACAAAGGCCTATCATCCAAATTCTAGGGAAGACATTTTGTCAAATAATAAAGTGATTGTCCATCTAGATCCTGTTTCTATTTCCATTTCCTTCTGATTACCTTGCAAAGTGCAATATGCCAATATTAATTTAAGAACTGCCAAGGAGTACTAAATGATGAATCAATCTTAGTGTTTCAACATTGTTGCTAGGTCATGGCTCTTGCAACCAAGGAAAGGGAAATCTGAACTATCCAAGTCCATCCATAGATCATTGGTAAAGGCAGATGTAGTGAACATGGTAACTCTATTAAGTAGAATAATAGGAGTTCAGGATTCACAAGTGTTTGAAGGTTGGATGTTCCTATTTGTTAACATTGTCTTCAAAGGGAAGCAATGCATTGATTGAGCTAAAGTTATCGGTGACTCAGTACATAGGGAGCCCATAAAACTCCAAGAAAATGATTATTTCTACATGACTTTGTACATTTTCTATGGTATTGCAAGCACCAAAAGTTGGCCAGGGCTTAACCAGCAAGGTATACATGATGATATGGCTATTATTTACAACTATCTCCCTTAGATACAGTATAAAAATAGCCTACATCATTTTTGAAGGGTGAATGATGCATTCACAATGTTGACTATAAGAGAAATTCAAGACAACATGGGACTCAAAATTTCAATATTGGAAGCAACAATGGAAGTACAAAAATATGCAAGTGTTTTCATACACTTCTTGAAGTTCACTTATATTAGATTAGCTACCTACGATGGGTATCCCCTAATGCTACCTAGGTTTGTTGATGATAAATTGCTCTTGATTGAAATGTGCATGTAGATTAGTCAAATCAATAAATTTTGCAAGAATAAGAAAACAGATGAAATACCTTTCCCTATCGGCATTGGATATTATAGCTATGAGACTTCATCAGATACAAGGAACATGGATAGATCCATTGCCACAATTAATTTGCATCCTTATACTCTATTTTTCCCTTATGATAGTAACGACTATGCAGTTTATTAGTTAAAGATAAACCCTAGCCTCGGTCACTTTCTGACTCTAGATGACTTTTGGGAGGATTGTGAAAATGATTTCAAAGTATGGAAGAAAGATTGGATGCGGCTCACTGTAAGGCATGTGATAGACTTCAAGGTGGATATTAATGTGACAGGTTTAAATGATGATGAAGTTTCCTTGGTTGATCCCTTCTACTATGAGAAAATTGAATTACTAGATCTTCCTCCTATTGATTGTTCAATTAAAGAGTTTAAAAGTTTAAAGGAAAGAACCACCTGTGTCCTTAAAAGATTAAGAGATTGGGTTAGTAAAATCAGAGTAGAAAAAGTGACTAGTGAATTTCAAAGTAAAGAGAGAAGAGACTAAATCAAGATCAAGATGAAGATCTAAATCAACCAGCTAAGTTTATAGGCAAAAGAAGAAGGACAAAAATGAAAGGTAAATCTACTAGAGTGAATCAGTAAGGAAATGAGCCTAATGAGAAGAATCAAAGAAATCCTCAAACTATTGAACCACACATCCCAGTTACATCCTCTCATGATGTAGTAATTCCTCATTCGAGCCTCTCTCCTCTTGAGATATCATTAATAGAAGAAGAAATTTGCTACAGATTCAAGCAGATTCAATGCCTAAACGATCATCTATACATAGATTTTCTATACACCAATTTCTGTTTTGTCAAAGAAAAAGTAATTTTTGGTTCAGTTTCAAATTTCAGACCGGCGTTCCAATAAAACAATCAATTTGAAAAAAAAATGGTATTTTATAAAGTTTTTTCTTAAACTCTTAACCAAAATACTGAAAGAAGGTTGAAATAGACTAAGAAGAATGAGGCTGGTTAATCTCTAGACAATATGTACCAAGAAAAAAAGAGAGTTAAACATGATTCTTTTTCAAATTGAATATCTTCCATTCACCAGAGTTCAACGCTCCATGCATAAATCCAAATGGAGCGGCAATTAAATGCTAGGATTTGGGCAATGTTTTTTGATTTATAATTTTTTTATCAAGGCTATGAAAATCAAGAAAACTGGTTAATCATGAAACAATCCTCAACTTGAAACATTAAAAACCAAGGAAATCAAATGGAAAAATTTGCAAGGAAAGAAGTGCTACGAAACCCCATGAGGAAAAAATGTTTTATAGAAAAAGAAGGCAAACCAAAATAAATCTGCTTTTTCTTCTCAAAATAAATGGAAAGATTAGTTCTTCACAGCCAATGAAAAGCCACAATACAAAAATGATTCTGAAGAGCCCAATAAAATAACAATCAATTTGAAAAAAAAAAACCTGATCAATTTATACAGCAAATGAAAAACCAAAATCAATTTCGGAAAAACTCCAATCAAACAATCACAATCACAGTGGACACATATTTTGGAAATGTGTAGCCCAACGGTTACATGACACTTCAGATTCCCTTCTTTTTGTCTTCTAGTTGAATGTGGTTGTATATATACATCTGCATAGTCATGTATTGAATATCGCTTAATGAATAATAAAGTGGGTTCCCTGTTGAGAGTGGATGTAGCCACAAGTTGTGGTGAACCACTATAATTTATTGTTTCTTTTATTCTTCTTCTTGTTTTGTATATTTTTAAAGTTTAGTTGCTTTCATTGTGTTTTCTCTGCTTGTTTTGAGTCTACAATTGGTATCAGAGCCAATTTTGGCTTGAGCAGAGATGGAGGAAGAAGAAGATGATATTGATTTTGTTATTGATGAGTTTGTTGAAAATCTAGACTCAGTTGAAGAGGAGGATGCTGAAGAGAGTGAGGATGAAGTTGAGGCCAACCGTGAGGAGGATTATGAAAAAGAAAACTTTGTTAGATTGAAGGAGGAGAACTTCTTACTCACAGACCAACTGTTTTGCTTGGTCCAGAAGTTGGAGGTTTTGTGTCGTATGCTGAATGTTGAGAAAGATAACTTTGACAAAGAGTGGGAGGTTTTTGAATAGTCTCTGTTTCAGGAAGAGGAAAATGATGTGATCTTGACAGAGGACTCTTTTCTCACAAAAATGTATGTCTCATTGATAGAGATGTTTCCTATTGGTGGAAAGAAATCACAAGAGGATTCCGCTGCCTGGCAACTGAAGATCTAAGGAGTGCAGAGATTATAGAGCTCAAGGCGACCAAAAAGCGGCAGGGGCTCAAGATTGCACATGATCTAGAAGCCCTTGGCATGTCAGAGAATGAGGTCCTTGATGATTTGTTATTGCAAATTGATGAAGTAGAAGCAGAGTGGGATGCATTGATTGCAGTGGAAGACTGTCAAGAGGCCCAAGTTGTTGCTCATCCTGAAAATGGTGAGGCCCATTTTTGGAGATAGAGGAGGCCAAGGAGAATGAAGCGTGAGATCTGACACTGTGTTAGATTCGTCTTTAGATATGGGAAATGGTGAGTTTGACAGAAAAATGGAGCTGAATGGAGTTAAGTGTGGTTACTAAGATGAAATGAGTCATAGTGGTAATGAGCATGATGCTCTGTTTGATATGCAAACCTTAGCATCGACGGTCGTTGGAGATGGTACATTGCAGACTTTAACTCTTGCCAACAGTCCTATGTTGATTGGTCTTCTCAGCCACTGCACATTCATGCCACCTAATAGCTTTGTACACCTGCCAAACTCCATAGATAAAGTCTGCGGTCCTTCTATGTTGGGCATTGATCCCACAAAAGGCAAAATGGGTATGTTTCAACCATAGCCCCAATTCATTGCTGGAAATCCGGGCATTGAAATGGGAGAGGATTTCGATGATGCCATAGTTCAAAAAGATTTTGGTGATGTGTTTTTCAGGTATTTTGTAAGTTTTTTCAAAAGTCAGTATCAAATTGATGCGCCCAGTAATGTACATGCCAGTCAGCATTCATTGACTGTCTTGAGAAGTTACAGAAGGTTTTAAGTGGCAATCATGAAGTTTGTATTAACTTTGAGGGCCTGATGGATGAAAATAATTTGATATGGTTCTCTTGACCCGATAAAGACTTTAAAGAAACCAAAGATGAATGACGAAAATGGCCAAAGAGGTGAAGTAACATTGGAGAGAATAGGTCTGACACAAAATTTGGTCATGGTGGTCATGGAAGAAGGGAAACCTAGGACTATTTCTAATGTGGAGTCACTAGACGCTGGTCAAAGTGTTTGGTTGGCTATGAAATTGAAAAGAATAGCAGAGTATACAGGCACCCTTACTTGTCAGCATGCAGCCAGAGCTACAATAGAGATAATACAAGAAAAGGTATGAGAGTTATAATAGATATTTCCTATGCCCATAATGATGTCAGTATGACAGAGGTTGTAGGGGTTAATAATAGTAATGTTCTAGCTGAGACCTGAAAAAGCATATATGCTTGCTATTATTTGATAGTTTTTCATCACATGGTACAGTTGGTGAAGGCAATATTTTTTGTGATGCAACTCCACGTGGCCTTAGCAATAGAGGTAAATTTTATGGTGGATAAGGACATTGATCTGTTTTATGATACTTTGTTAAGGGGGAGCCACGAAATAGGAATATATGAAGGAGTGCATTATGTACATGTTGGAAGCTTCATTCACGGATGTCACTTAATGCATATGAATATTGTGAGTAAACTATTTGGAGATGAGTTTTTTGGAGATTAGTTCTTCACAGCCAATGAAAAGCCACAATACAACAATGAATTTGAAGAGCCCAATAAAATAACAATCAATTTCAAAAAAAAAAAAAACTGATCAGTGAAATTTGTTTTAAAACAAACAAGGCGAACCAAAACAACTCTGTGTCAGTCTTCTCAAAATCAATGAAACGTTTACATTTTTACAGCAATTGAAAAACCACAACCAATTTGGGAAAAACCCCACTCAAACAATCACAATCATAGTGGACACAGATTCGATCCTATCAATATTGGAAAATTGTCTAGGCTTCTCAACAGAGACCCATATCTATCTCTTCAGTTCCGCCCCTGTTTCTTTTTCTGCTTCTTTTTCTAATGGTGGTTGGTCGATATAGAAAACTGCATTGTTGGTGCTCGATTGAAGCCCGCTCAAGAAAATCCCATCACCATACACTGCGGCATCAATTCTGTCAAGAGGCTCAGGAAGATCATCAACAATCTTCCACACATTCTCTACCGAGTCATATTCAGTCACAACATCCCATTGAAAGCAATACAAATGCCCAAATGCAGGCACAATGCGTTCAACACAATCTTCAACAAACCAGATGTTTGGCAAAGTGGACCAAACTCCTCTTTCTGGATGAAATCACTGAAGCTCATGATGATA
The DNA here is from genome assembly GCA_028749045.1 of Cupressus sempervirens. Lineage (NCBI taxonomy): Eukaryota > Viridiplantae > Streptophyta > Pinopsida > Cupressales > Cupressaceae > Cupressus > Cupressus sempervirens. The sequence continues at coordinate 74,243,006 of CM053783.1, forward strand.
CGTTCTCATAACATACATCATGTTTTCCATAAAAATAGAGTAACACAACCAATCCTTTTCAAGCATCTTGGGAAGAAGCCTCCACTAATCTCTCTCCACATTGTAAACTGCAACCTGGCTTACGATCTCACCGTTCACTCTTCCTCCTGCAACGTAAATCAGTCCTTCATGAGAAGATGCACAACACGTAAAATCTTCCTCTTGCAATATATCTGCACCTATCCGCCATTTACAAGACACAAAATCAAAGATCAAAATGGCCCTGTAATTTCTCGCTAGTCTTTTGTGCTTCAAACCTACAGTGTACTTGTAGTGCTCATATGAACCTAATAAAACCAATTTCTGTTTAATGCAGATACATTTGGAGAATGAGTAGAATTGAAATGGGGTCATATATAGTTACCAGAGGACCTACATTTCCAAGCAAACATATCAACTCCTTAGACCCACGCTCGCTCAATCTTTCCTCATAAAACATGGGATTTCCCAGCACAGACTTCCAATTTTTACAAACTGTCTTCAGAATGGCGAGAGATTCACAAAATGTTTTCATTAAGATCTTTCTTACCAAATCTTCTGGAATTACCTCAAAATACTCCATTACCAACCAATTCTGCTGTTACACTCTGCTCAAATAAATTGCAACTCGTATTAAATTATTTTTCATATGTTATATATATTGAAGTAGAATATGATTGACTCTAAATATAGGCATGCTTTTAAATATAGACATTGATTCTTTATTTTCAAATGTAACGCTGTAGATGACACATGTTTTGAGTATTTTTTTTTAAAATTATTCAAGTACAAGTACTAAATATATTGAAAAGACTTTTAATTACTAAATAATAGTTTCCCCTCTCAGCATCAGAATCAAAGCATGATAGTGGCCAAAGATTTGATCTTGCTGTGGGACAAGTATTGAGACATCTCAACAGAAACACATCTCCCTGTGTTAACCCCTATTTCTAATGGAGGGTAATACATGTAGAAAACTTTATCGTTGGTGTCCGATTCAATCCCACTCAAGAAAATCCCATCATCCCCAAACACCGCAGCATCAACCCTGTCAAGTGGCTGAGGAAGCCCATCAACTTTCACCCACAAATTCTGTGTAGAGTCAAATTGTGCCACAACATCCCAATGGAAGCAATACAGACACCCAAATGTGGCCACAATGGGATGCTCACAATCTTCAACAAACTAGACGTTGGGCAAAGTGGACCAAACTCCTCTTTCTGGATCTAACTGCTGAAGCTCCTCGTCAAACAAGCTGACAACATAGAGCATTCCTTCTATAAAAAGCGAGGAACAGAGCCACTCCGCTTGAAGCATGTTGGGATGAAGCTTCCACTCATCTCTGTCCACGTTGTAAACTGCGGCCTGGCTCGCACTCTTCCAATCACATTCTCTTCCTCCTGCGATATAAATCTCATCTCCCTCAGGAGATGCACAGCATGCAAAGTCAAACATGATCTCTATGGTGGGCGGATCTGCACCTTTGCTCCACTGGAAAGACACAAAATCAAAGACCAAAATAGTCATGTTTGATATTCTCTTCCTCTTTGAACCTACCCTACAGCTCTCATATCTTAGCCCTAGTAAAACCAGTTTATGCTTCACACAAACACACTTGGATAATGAGTAGAGTTTAAATTTGGCAGGGACAGGAGGCAGTTTAAACTGGGTCAAATGTAGTTATGCGAACATTCTCAATCAGACATATCAACTCTTCGGACCTCCCACGACTCCTGTCTTCGTAAAACTCTGAGTTTTCCAACATTCTCTTCCAACTCTTACATACATCCTTCGCTCTCCCGTGAGATGCAAAAGGCACTCTCATTAAGATTTCCCTTACCAATTCTTCTAGAATTAGACTAAAATAATCCATCACCACCAAATAATATATTATACACTGCTAGAACGATTCTCAAATAATCTTGATGCTTACCGAATCTTACTAGTGCTCACATGAATTCGAAACGAACTTGATAGCTTTAACGTCTCAAATATATAGATTTCCAAGCATATCCCATGTTATATATAGTAACCAAAGGTGCCTTGATACCTGATGTATATTTCTATATTTGCTCACCTTTTATAAAATAGTTCTAAATATAGAATACGTCTAATGTTCTGATTATTTTTAATCCGTCTCACTGTTTTTATTTTTGATGGAGGTCATCCACAAAGACGTTTTATGTACCTAGTTTTTGAATCACTCTTTTGAATTAGTTTGTTTTTTTGTAGATTGTGCTTGTTTCATTTATTCTATGGTTTGAAGGATTTTTTTCTATTAAAGTAAATTTTAATATTTTTACTTTCCTTTTTTGATTGGCTGAAAGCATTATTCCTGGTAGTATTTTTCTTTTTAAGTTGAAAAAAGTAGAGAACTAAGAAAAAAGTACTCAGAAACATGGCTTGTTGCACGAAGTTACATGCTCAGAAACGCAGCTTCTTGCATGTCATAGATTGTATTAAAATTTAGCATATGTATTTAACAAGTGTTCATCTTTTATGGTGTCTTCTGTGCACTTTAGAGATCAATTTAATGTTGGAGCTTCCCTTCTTCTGATTTCATCTTAGTCCATCGTACTCACATTTTAGTGAGGTAAAAAATTCTTCCTTGCATTTCTTTGAATATGTTTTGCTCTTCCATTCTTTTCTTTCATGGTTGTAGCTGATGACAATGAAATTTGGGCATGACTTTTGTGGAACCCTTAGATTGTCCTTTATTTTGAAATGGGATGTCTCTAATTATTAGAACCCTAATATTGTAAATTTCATGATTTATGGTCTCTTTGTTTTCGTTGAATGGTTGTGGTAAAGGTTTGTGTATATCTTTCTATTCTTTTCTTTCTTCATGGGCAAAATTTTCATATATGGTTTTCTTTTAAGTTATATATCTAGACTTGATCTCTATTTTTTAACTGAGTTTTAATTAGGTAATGTGCATGGAGTAGGTCTCAGAAATATGGAAAATACTTGCTGTTACAATGGAGAATGAGATAGTTATGCAAATTCTAAATTAAGAGGAAAAACTCCCAGATCATTAGCTTGGGAGGGCTAAACACCCCATGCAGAATGCCTATTCATTTCACAGGATTCATTTTCTTTTATGACATAGAATTTCCTTGATTTCTTGCATTTATCAAAGTCGTATTGGCCACTTCCACGAGTCCTTATTTCCCCTTTGAAGCCATGATTCTGAGTGGAGTAAAGCCAACATCTATATCAAGTTATTACAGAAGTAATATTCATCTCTTCAATGCTTTACCAATGTGACATCACTTTTGATGCATCAAGAAAATATTGATCTAGAGTAACCTAAACTATGTGACTTGTTACTTGGTGCAAAGAAAAAGTCTTGATGCAAGGGTAGAGTTAGGAATTTGAATTTCTTATGACTAATAATGTTTGTTGATATTGTCCGATTTGACAAACTAACAATCAAAACCTATTTTTATTTCTCTTTATCAGTGTAAATATCACTTTTCTTCTAAAGTTTTATGAACATTCCTATCACTTTAGATAAATTGAGCTTTACTCCACTCAACTTTATAGCATAGTGATAAATGCACATTTTGTATATTTTACCTAGCATCTTTTAAAATTATGTGAAATTAGAGATTGCATTACTGTTGAGGTTTATATTATTTTCTTATTTTAAAAATAAGCCCCCCAAATAGTTTGAATAGACATCATTTATTCCGTTTACATTTATTATCTATTTCAATAGTCCTCATTCCTTTCATATATAGGTACAAGATTTTAAATTCAGCGATTGGCTGGAACTTTTGACAAAGCATTTGAAGAGGGTTGAACAACAATGCTCCTCTATTGCTTGAAAGGTTCACCAAAGCTTTGCCAACAATCTTCCACCTCACAGCACAAAAAAGTTCCATCTCACACCACACATAAGCTTCTGGACAAAATATATATTGAGAAATATATGAGGCTCTTTTAAAGCTGAGAATACGGCTAGGCAATGTAGATTAGGATTGGCCAATATTTCAATTTGAGACACCAAAATTCACAAATTCAGTTCTTAAATTTTCATCTTTCTGCAGTTCCTGGTGTACACTCCCTTATTATTTTTGCATGTAGTTCAACATTGAATACAATAAACTTATGCCAATTTTTAATCGTAAAGGTCATAGTAATTATTTCATTGAAAACATAATTATCTTAATTTTTATAATTTTCTTGATTGATGATTTTCAATGTTTAATATTTTTTCATTTAAAACTATGAAATTGAGCTTTATTAATCAATAAAGAAACTAGCAATACTTTTTAAATAGATATAGCTGTAATTTAATTTAAATCAAATAGAATATTTTTGTTCATGCAATTTCATTTAATTTCTATGACTCAATAAATTTCTTAGTTTCTAACTCATAGGTACTTTCTATATTAAAATAGACTTTTTTGTTCATACCTAATATTTCCTTTTTTATAGTTTCATTTGATTGATTTTAGTTTAAATTTTGAAAGAGTACATTAATTTTAGGTATGTAAGTTCAAAGTAAATTGCACGTTTAAATATTTTCTTGCTATGTCCATCACATTTAAATTCACTCTATGACTTATTAAGATTGATTAATTTGATTATTATTTATTAATATAAATATTGTCTGAATGATTATCTTTCATTTAAAATTTAACTATTGATTTTAATTTAATTTTTCTATTTTCTTTTTTTTTTCTCAAATATTTGTATTAGTTCTAGTATGATTTATTTAAATAATATACAAAATAATTTAAATAGAAAACATAAAAAAATAATATACTTTTTAAATTTAATATTAAAATAATTAAAATATTATTAATACAATTAATTTAAATAAAATATTATATTAAATTATTTAGAAAAGTATAAACTTAAATATAATAATTAGAATAAATAAAATATAGATAATCTATTGAAATGATTTAATTCAGAGATTGTGGCAATCATACTTTTATGTCCCACAAATTAATATATTATAGTCAATTTGAAGGAAGAAGAAAAAGAAAACCAATCAAATAGTAATAGTGGCCACAGGTTCGATAAAGGTTCGATAATGCTGTGAGACAGGTATTGAGGCATCTCAACAGAAATGCATCTCCCTGTGTTCACCCCAGTTTCCAATCCCATTCAAGAGGCTGAGGAAGACCATCAACTTCCTCCCACAAATTCTGTGCAGAGTCATATTCAGTCAGAGCATCCCTCTAGAAGCAATGGGATGCACAGTGGACCAAACTCCTGAGCAAACAAGCTGATTTATAAAAAGAGCCTGGCATAAAGATTTCTCTTGAAGCCTCCACTCATCTCTCTCCACATTCTCTTCCTCCTGCAATATAAATCTCATCTCCCTCAGGAGATGCACAGCATGCAAAGTCAAACACGATCTCTGTGGTGGTCGGATCTGCATCTTTTCTCCATTGGAAAAACACAAAATCAAAGACTAAAACAGTCTGCATCTTTTCCTCCTCTTAGTACCCACTAAAACTTGGAGAATGTGTAGAATTCAAATGTGCAGTCTTCGGACCTCCCACGACTCCTCCAACTCTTACATACATCCTTCGCTTTTCCATGAGATGCAAAAGGCACTCTCATTAAGATTTCCCTTACCAACTCTTCTGGAATTGCACTAAAATAGTCCATCACCACCAATATATTTGTACACTGCTGAAACGATTCTCAAATAATCTTGATGCTTGCTATAATGTCTCAAACATATGCCGTGCTGTCTATACCCAGCGGAAAGTGCCCTCATATATACTGATCTTTTCTATATATACTCACTTTTTCTAAAACAGTTCTAAATATAGAATACGGCTGATGTTCTTATTATTTTTAATCGATCTCACTATTTTTAAAATATCAGTTGCATTGAAAAATTATATTATATTTTTTACTACTTTTATTATATTAAGATTGTTTTTATACTACACATAATAAGGATCAATAAGTTATAAATTATTTTTAAAAATAGATATTATAAAATTATGTTTAAAGAATATATCAACAAATAGATTCTTTAATTTTAAAAAATAATATATTGATAAAAATATCTAGTGAAATACAATAAAAGAATCAAATCAAATTATATATATATATATACATTAAAGTTAATATTAGCTTTTAATCTAAACTTTGTTTGATTAAGTGGAAGAAACTATTATAGGATTAGACAAGTTCAAAACATAATAATATATCTTCCAAATTAATAATATCTTGTTAAAATAATTTAAAATTAATTCTTAAATAGAACTTCAAACATCACAAAATAAAATTTAATAATAATGGAAAAGATTTCTTCTACTTTGAATTTAGAATTTAAAGATAATTTCTACAAACACAAATGTATACAAAATTAACCTAAAATAACATTAAGTTAAAAAGAGTAGGAAGTGAAATGGGAAATGCAATATGCAAAATTTTCACACATAAAAGAGTTCTTCAAAAGGAAATTTCTGTGTGAGGATAAACTAAAGAACATGGATAATGTTTTGTCAAAACAAATAAATTTGCCATCAAATATTGTGCAACTAGTAGAGAGATGAAACTAAAAGCGGTGCAGATATTTCTTTTGATGGAATAGTACAAATTTGGGATTCCTCATGATAGCCAAATGTACAATGCTCTAATCAGTATCATGGAAGATCTATATAAACCAGATGAAGTTGCTAAACTCTGTGATGAGATGATAGAATGTGACTTAAAACCCTCTTTTTGGAAGTTTTCTTTGTATAGGTTAATTTTAATGAGGTTAATCAACCTCTCCAAAATTATGTATTTCTGAGTTAGTTATTAACCACAAAGAGGTAGTTCTTAACCTCTGTGTCTAGATAAGGAGTCTTTTTGGCTTTGTAAGGGACTTTTTGGGGAACTTTAGAATAAGAGAACATTATGGTAAAATTTTGATTAGGAGACAAATTTTGGAAAGTGTGTACAATGTTTCTCGTTGAAATAAAAAATCTCTATTTATGTTCTTGGTGCAAGAAAATAAAATGAGACCATGCATTTGATTTCTTGTTCTAAAATATAGATTGTTGTAGTATAAGCTATTGATTCTTTTCGTGGTGAATGTTTTTATAGTATTGTGTGAATCCTTACAAATCATGAATTAGCAAGGTAATAATGATCATTTTCAAGTGTAATTCTTGATTGCCTTTATTATCATTTTATGTTGACTCAAGAAAGTTGTGAAGTCATGTGTTGCATTTGTCATGAATGGCTTTCTATTGATCTTTAAAATTTTAGATTCTTTATTTGAAATTTTTTAAAATTAAATCATACAAGGGAGCTGCCCCTCTAAACACAGAGGAATGCGAGATATCAAGGGCATATCCAACTATTGGAGACATCGATTTTCCACAAACTCCATTGGGCTAAATCGTGTATTTTATAAGTGACAAATCTATTTAAAAAATAGATTTTTGGTGACTCTACTAGGGAGACTAAATGCAAAAAGGTTGACAGACACCTATGATGAAGCACAATGGTGGTACCCCATGACAACATTTTTCCTATTCTCCAACCAAACCTTGGCTTCTAGGACACCCAAGAGTATATTATTTTAGACTTGAACAATCTACCCTGGAGGTGTAGACAAAGTGCTTAGCAATATCATCAAGTAAATCAAGTTCTTGAAGAAGAAGAAGAAGAATTTGGGGAATTCTTGTGAAGAGCTTGTACTGGTTAGAAAATCTTGGTCATTGAAAGAATAGTAGTTATCCCAAGAAGAAACAGATAGAATCTTGGTCACATCCAAGGGAAAGTAAATAATAACCAATAAACTGGCTAACAAACCATATACCTGAGTGGACAAACAAAAAGGTCTACTAGATGAAGATTTCGAAGCCCTTTGGAAGTGACCAAGATTGCAGCCATCTTCACCACCCAAGGCTATTGTTTATCTTGCGGCCTTTCAGGTTCTAATCCTACCAAGTACCCTTGTACCTCTAGCCATAAACTTGCATCCTTTGAACATCATTCTCCCAACTATGGCACAATAAGCACCACAACCACATCCCCATGGGGAGCTGATATTGATACCTTAGGTTTAGCGAGTCAATTACATGACATGCCCATTGGGTCTTGAAGAATTCTTCCTAAGTTTTCTGGTAATGGAAAAGTCACCACTGATCAACACATCAGTGCATTTTTTATAGCAAGTGGGGTTCTTGAAATTCAACATGAAGATGTTTCTATTTGTCTCTTTGTTAAGATACTCATAGAAGCTGTGGCTAAATGGTTTGGTCAGCTGCCAACTAAATCAGTGACTTCATGGGAAACCTTGATTCAAGCTTTCAAGAGATTTAAAACGGCAAAAGATGAACATTTGCTTCTCTCCCAAATAACTCAAATGAAGAAGGAAATTCATGAACCAATGCAAGAATTCATTGCTCATTTTGATCAGACAGTAAATCAAATTCCTATCAACAAAAGACCCATTGAAGAAAATCAAATGACTTTCTTCATCAATGCTCAACCTTCTGATTTAAGTTTTCAAATACAAAGGGCAAGAGCTCCTAACCTGGTAGTCACACAAACTTTGGCTATCGAGGTGGAGGATGACTTGCTTAATTCAAGAAAATAGAGTCATAATCAACAAAATGGAAATGGTCAGCAAGCTCTTGTCACTATGACTGACCCTTTATATCAAAAATTGGCTAATGATGTGTTACAAATCAAAAAGCAATTACCTCACAATCCTCCACCTTTGTATCAAGATATTTCAAGGATGAATTATATGCCATATCAACAAAATAAACAATCTAAATGGCTACCCCAGCCAACACCAAGATTAGCTATCAAGCATCCCGCATCATCCAGTAATCAAGCTGCTATGTGTGATTTTCACCTAATGATAGATCATGATGGTGCAAGTTGTCCTGAGATGGCCAAATTCATGCAAATACATTTGATAGTAGAGAAAATAGAAGAATATGTGGCCCCAATAGATGTAATAGAACCTACTATTGGGACCTCTTCCATTAACTTTCTAGAATATGAATCTGATGATAAGAAAGTTGAAGATATTAACAATCATTCTTGCAATGTGGCTACACCAAATTGGAGACAAAGATTAGAAGAGAAGTGGGGAAAAGAAGTGAAGGATAAAGCCTTTGATGAGACTGCTAAGCAAATCCTATCTCAGAAGCATACTCTAGAAGAGCCTTCGCAAGTAAAGGAAGTAGATAAAGTCAGATCTTCTTGCATTTTTGAAGACTCTTTTGATTTTATTGATCATTGTAAGAAGACTAAAGTAAAAATTTCCCAGTTAGACTACCCAAAAGCCAACCCACATCAGTTAGAAAGGTTGATTCAATGAATTGGTAAAGGAAAAGGTTCACCTAAGATTACTATCAACCATGAGTCAGGAGTTTCTATAGAAGAAGAAAATAATCTAGAAGGGCTCATGATTGAGAAAGAATAATTTGTTTCGACTTCTTTGTCAGATAAACCTAATCCATTCTATGTTTCCCTCTATATAGCCAGATGTAATTTAAGTAATTGTATAACTGATTCTAGTGCATCTGATAATGTTATGCCTTCAAACGTGGCCCATGCCCTAGGACTCTCTTAAAAAAATGATCAAAAAAGGTTTCTTCTATGGAGGTGAAACAATTCCCTCTGGTTGGCTAGTCAAAAGATGCTCAAGTAGCCCTTTCAGCACATCACAAAAAGAAGTCAAAATTGAATATCTTCCCAACTAGTTATGGGATGCTATTAAGCAGAAGTTTTTGCAAAGATCTCAGCGGTGAAATCAAGATGGACATTTCTCATGCCCTTATCTGATTTGAGATAAAAGGGTTAAACTCAATCTTGAATCTAAAGGTAAATATAAAGTCTTCAAATTATATGATCTAAGGGCCAAAATATTGTATGTTGATACCGAACATGGAATATATATGATGATGACATCTATTGAAGAGGATGTAACTGAGCCCCTTATGCCCAATGTAACCAATGAATTATGGTCCATGTAATTTGATGAAAGTTCTTCTTCATCTAGTTCAGGTGTTAGGATAGTTTTGATATCATGAAAACGAAGAAAGTTCTTGAAAGCTTATAAATTGGTTTTTGAAACCACTAATAATATCACAAAATATGAAGCTCTTCTACTCGAGCTTGAGTATGCAAGAGAAAAAGGGATCAAACAACTCAAGGTATTCGGAGATGTAGAATTAGTTGTTAACTAGGTGTGGAAATAATATAAAACAAAGGATGCAAGACTTAGGCATATAGAAATAGAGTGTGGGATGAGATTGAGCATTTTGATGCATTTTCTTTATTTGCTATCCCTCATGAAAAAAATTCTAAAGTTGATTGTCTCATAGTCTCTGCCTCTCTTCTTATTCCTCATCTTGAGTTCAACAAAGATATCTACATAGTAAAGATGATTCATAGACCTAGTGTGCTGAATAATGATTGACACTGGCAAGTCTTTGATGATGATGGGAAAATTATTACATTTCTTGAGGGACTTCCTCCATTTTTAGATTTGAATTTTGAAGGATGATGAGGAGATAATCCTCAGATCATTTAATTGCAAGGTAATGTTATTCCAAGAGGGTTAGTCACCCTTGAAAGTCTTTTTAATAAGGAAGATAAAATGAAAGAGAACGTTGAAGATACTAAATCTTCTAATTCTTTGGGTTATAAGAAGGTAAACGTTGGTTCTAAAGAAATTCCAAAGATGGTCCTTATAGGGAAAGATTTGTCATCAAAACAGAATGTAGAGTTAACAAATCTATTGAAACTTACCAAGATATTTTTGCTTGGGGTTATGAAGGTTTCAAAGAATTCATGAATAGAAAATTTAAACTTCAGATTCCTTTCAAACCTGGTTCAACTCCCTTTCGGCAAACAAAAAGGAAAATTAATCTAAAGGTCATTGATGCTATATTTAATGATATTGATAAAAATGCTTAAAGAAAAGATTATCTACCCTATTCACCAGTCAACATGGGTAGCCAATATCGTCCTAGTTAGGAAGAAGAATGGTGAGATAAGAATATGTGTCAACTTTTGGATTTTGAATTAGGCATCACTTAAGTATAATTATGGGCTCCCTATCATGGATCATATTTTGTAGATGGTATCTGGTTCTAAGCTCATGTCAATATTAGATGGTTTCTCTGGTTATAATTAGATTAGTGTTGCTTCTGAAGATCATAAAACAACTTTTACCACTCCATGCAGTACATTTTCCTACAATCGTATGCCTTTTGTTTTGATAAATTTTGGACCCACCTTTCAATGGGCAATGGATCTTTCATTTGCAAATCTCAAGAATAAGATCATTGGACATAATGAACCTTGATGATCTTACAATATTTTTGAAACATAGAAGAGACCATGTACATCATTTAGAATCTAGCTTGCATTGAAGTCAAATCCTTGACATCTTGCTAAATCCAAAGAAGTCTATATTTGGAGTGATAGAAGGAAAATTAATTGGACACATTATTTCCAAAGAGGGTATTGAGATAGACCCAAGAGAGTGAAAATTATCCAACAATTATCACTTCCCATGAGTAAACTAGGGGTCAGGTCTTTCTTTGGGTAGATAAACTTCATAAGGAGGTTTGTACTAGACTTCTTTGAAATCACAAAGTTGATTGTGGATATGATGAATGGGAATATAAATTTTAAATGCACAAAAGAAGGTAGGGCTTCTTTTGAACAAATCAAGGCTGTGATTTGTAATGCCCCTACCCTTTCTTATCCAATTTTTTCTAAATTTTTTCATTTGTATTGCTATGCATCTAAGAACACCTTATTTTCTATACTCACTGGACCTAACAAAGACAATACTGAGGCCCCAATAGCATTCATGAGTGTCCCTCTTAAGAAACATGAATTAAAGTATTCTCTGATTGAGAAGAATACATATGCTCTAGTCATAGTAGCAAAAAAATTTAGGTTTTACATCCTGAACTCTCACTCCAAGGTATTTGTTCCCAATTTGATAGTGAAGACTCTTCTAACATAGCAAGAGATCAGTGTGAACAAAAGAGCTTCTTGGATAGCTAAAGTATAAGAATATGATCTCGATATCAAACCTACAAAGCTTTTCAAAGGAAAAGGTTTTTGTAAAGCTATCACAAAAGGATCTCCCAAGAATGAGGAATAGATAGAAGAAGAATTTCCATTAGTTCTATTCATTAGTAAAGTCAATAATTGGTTTCCCAATATCACCTATTTTCTGGCATATGGAGAATGCCCAGTTCATCTATCACCCAAAGAGAAGAGGACCCTAAAATTGAAATCTGTGAATTACATTATCTCGGGTGACACTTTGTACAAGAAGGGAATAGATGGTATGTTCTTGAGATGTGTAGATTCTGACCAAAGGAAGGAGTTGCTTCAATCATAATGAAACATGTGGAGGTCATTACTCAACATTGATCATAGCCTACAAAATTTTGAGAAACTATTTTTACTATCCTAGGATGTTCAAAGATGCTGAAGAATGGGTCAAGAAGTGTGAATCATGTCAATATTTCAAAGGAAGAGTCCAATTAGCAACACTACCTTTGAAACCAACAGTGATCGAAGAACCCTTTCAACAATGGGGTTTGGACTTAATTGGTCCTATCCATCCTTCAATTGGTCCTATGGACTTAATGGCAATTAATTATTTTACCAAGTGGGTAGAGGCCATTCCAGTCAAGCAAACGATTTAAAAAGTGGTGTGCAGTTTCATCAAGAAAAGTATTTTGGTTAGGTTTGGGGTTCCTAAAAAGATTGTTACTGATTATGCTAAAAAAATTTCCTCCTAGGAGATATCAGCCGTCTACTATCAATATGGAATCATTCTCTCTCACTCCTTAGATTATTTCACACCAGGAAATCGTCAAGAAGAATCGAGCAATAAAAATATTATGTCCCTTGTGAAAATTGATAGATTTTAATTAGAGGTCTTGGCACAAACACTTGTATGATGCACTATGGGTAGATCATGCCACAAAGAAGAGAGCAACAAGACTATCTCCCTTTGAAATCCTATATGGTACTGAACTAGTTTTCCCTCTTTCTTTGGAATTATCTATTTTGAACTTACAAGATGCTATTGAAAACTATGAATTCAAAGATTCTCTTGAAAAGTAAATATTATATTTGACCAAACTGGAAGAGGAGAGAGATGTGGTTGTAGACAGAATACAAGAACATCAATCCCACATAAAGAAGTTATTTGATAAAAAAGCTAAACAGAGGGTGTTCCAGGAAGGTGATTCATTCTACTTTGGGATAAGTGTCAAGAGCCAAAGGGTTTACATGGAAAATTTGAATCCTTATGGAGAGGTCCATTTCAAATCAAATAGGTATGCAGGAAAAATTCCTTTATTTTATCATACCTAAGTGGTACCTAGTTGCCCTTACCTTACAATGGGCAACACTTGAAGCATTATAATTAGTAAAAGGTGTAGTGTGGCACCTTTTTGTATATATGTTGTCTCATAATTGGTGTGCTCCTATTAGTTTGTCTTGCTTTTGGTTTTTCCTTTTGTTGTCCCATTTTTGGTGTTTGTTCCCTCTTTTGCAAAGTGGTTCCTCAAGTGACTCTACAACCTAATGGTTAAAACACTATTCTAGTTATTCTGGATTCAAGTTTCATTGTTGTTAGTCCTTGTCCCCAAATAGAGCCAACTATTACCTAGATATCAAAATTTTCTTAATTCCTATCTTTTTGATCCTATGGTTATTTTCAAAATATGCCTCATTTTAAGCATTAAAATAGTCATTTCCTCTTCGAGTTTTGGAGAAATTTTTCTCTTCAATATCTCTACCTCGTTCCTAGCTCCATACAACACTTCAAATTTTCAAAATCCAACTTATAAGTCCAAAGTTGTTGTAGGTTAATGAAGGAACCAAAAATACATATTTTCAATTGTATCATTAACCATTAACCTCTAAAAAAAGGTTAAGATCAATTGCCAAAATACATATATCACTTCAAAATCTTAACCATTAACCTCTCTATCAAAAGGTTAAGATAAGTTTGCAAAATTAACCTTTTAAGAAGGTCAAGGTTTGGGGTCAAAACATGTATTCCCAACCAAACCATTAACCATTAACCTTTTAAAACGAGGTTAATATTCAAGTCCAAAATATGTGTTTTTAAGACAGTTATTAACCTTTCAAATGATAAATGTGAAGGAAATAAAAGGTAGAAGCAATGAAAATTGTGTTTGGGTTTCCAAGAATTGAAGGGCATCCAAATATAGACGTAATAACTGGCAATTTAAGTGTGTAATTTATCTGACATAATAGTCTCAGCACCTAGAATAGAAAATCTAAAGTTTCAGAGAACATGTCATACACTCCCTAGTGTGATTGGACATTCCACACGTATAAAGGTGATAAATAATAGCATCCCTTAGAAGGATGAAAGTTAGGGAGTTCGATACCTTTTTTATCGGATTTATTCTTTTAAAATAAAGAGCAATATTAGTGATCAAATAAAGATTAAATACAGAGTGCTTCTAGTTTGAGAGCTTGCAAGGTTCCCATGTACATGATCATAGTGAAAATGGAAAGCTTCATGGACAAAAATAGAAGTGTTTGATAAAATGCTCTAGAAACATTGATTGCAAAAATTGCCTTCATCCACTTCTTTGCAGGAGATAGCAGTATTGGTAATGAACAAATGCAAAGCCTCTAAATTGTTTTACATAATGTCTTAGCTCTGCCATTTCCTACAAATCGGGTTTAGCCAGATAGTTCAAGTTGTATGTGACAAAAGTTTTGAGTTTTGAATGAAATATATGATCATCCAAGCACATGTTTCCTGAGTCTTGAATTGACATGAAGAGGTGAAGAAGCTAGTAACAACTTTCAACACTAATTGGACAGCCCACATGGTTAAGGCCAAAGTATTCAAAATAGAGATGGATGCAGAAAATTATTTGTTTCCCTCTATATGTAACCACACATGATTAGAAGGTGTATACATGTCAAAGCACGTGAGCTATTTGGAGAAACATCTATACTCTCGGTTGTAGCTTTCCCTACATCTCCCAATCCACAACACTCAATGCGAATGCATCAAGAATGAACATTGATTCATTTAACAAAAAGCTCTTGTAGATGTCATATCCACTGGACTAGATTTGATTGGCTTGATGGAATGAGTAGTTAGAATGTGATCAAACTATTCGAGCAAATGGCAAGTTTCCCTCAAATTTTGGTTTTGTGAATTAACTTGGCAATTAGATAAGTATCAAGATAGAGTTCTATATATATGTTTCTTCAAATGATGCATTAATTAAATACATGTAGAGTTATTAAAAGTACTAAAATCGAATATTGGAGCTAGCTCTGGCACTTTTATAAAGTAGTATATGGGAATTGATGGATGAGTTTCCAAATGGAGTAGATGTTTGAGCATCTCTAAATAAGTTTTTTGAAGTCTCTAATTTTTGAAGTACATTGAGGAAATTGAAAACATGTAAATAAATCAATAGGAAGATCACCAGCCAAACCATGAAATACAAATATCAAAGGTCAGATTATCTCCCATTTTAAAAAGTACACTTCTTGACATTGGTGATACCATTTAGGAAGTGTTTTCCTTAAAGATTTTTGGTCATCTCTTGAGAGTAAGGACACGACCCCTTTAGCTAGAAAGATATTGGAAAGTGGCTTGATTCGAGTAGGACAAAACCCCATCTTAGTGCAGTTCCCTGATCTAGTGTTGGAATGCATGAAGGCCTATCATCCAAATACTAGGGAAGACATTTCATCAAATAATAAAGTGATTGTCCATCTAGATTCTATTTCTATTTCCATTTCCTTCTGATTACCTTCCAAAGTGCAATATGCCAACATTAATTTAAGAACTGCCAAGGAGTACTAAATGATGAATCAAACTTAGTGTTTCAACATTGTTGCTAGATAATGGCTCTTGCAACCAAGGAAAGGGAAATTTGAACTATCCAAGTCCATCCATAGATCATTGTTAAAGGAAGATGTAGTGAACATGGTAACTCTATTAAGTAGAATAATAGGACTTCGAGATTCACAAGTGTTTGAAGGTTGGATGTTCCTATTTGTTAACATGGTCTGCAAAGGGAAGCAGTGCATTGATTGAGCTAAAATTATCCATGACTCACTACATAGGGAGCCCATAGAACTCCAAGAAAATGATTATTTCTACATGACTTTGTACCTTTTCTATGCTATTGCAAGCACCAAAAGTTGGCTAGGGCTTAACCAGCAAGGTATATATGATGATACGGCTATTATTTACAACCATCTCCCTTAGATACAGTATAACAATAGCCTACATCATTTTTGAAGGGTAAATGATGTATTCACAATGTTGGCTATAAGAGAAGTTCAAGAAAACATGGGACTCAAAATTTCAATATCGGAAGTAACAATGGAAGTACAAAAATATGGAAGTGTTTTCATACAGTTCTCGAAGTTCACTTATCTCAGATTAGCTACCTATGATGGGTATCCCCTAATGCTACCTAGATTTTTTCATGATAAATTGCTCTTGATTGAAATGTGCATGTAGATTAGTCAAATCAATAAATTTTGCAAGAATAGGAAAATAGATGAAATACCTTTGCTTATCGACATTGGATATTATAGTTATGAGACTGCATCAGATGCAAGGAACATGGAGAGATCTATTGCCACAATTAATTTGCATCCTTATACTCTGTGTTTCCCGTATGATAGTAAAGGCTATGCAGTTAATTAGTTAAAGCTAAATGTCAGCCTTGGTCACTTTCTGACTCTAGATGACTTTTGGGAGGATTGTGAAAATGATTTCAAAGTATGGAAGAAAGATTGGATACGGCTTATTATAAGGCATGTGATAGACTTCAAGGTGGATATTAATGTGACAAGTTTAAATGATGATGAAGTTTCCTCGGTCGATCCCTTCTACTATGAGAAAATTGAATTACTAGATCTTCCTCCTATTCATTGTTCATTTTAAGAGTTTAAAAGCTTTAAAGAAACAACCACCTATGTCCTTAAAAGAATAAGAGATTGGGTCAGTAAAATCAGAGTAGAAAAAGTGACTAGTGAATTTCAAAGTAAAGAGAGAAGAGATAATCAAGGAGAATCTTATCGAATGGCATTAGAGGTAACTTCTAGTGAGAAAATACAACAAGTGGATATGAGTACTCTAGATCAAGATGAAGATCTAAATCAGCCAGCTAAGTTTATAGTCAAAAGAAGAAGGACAAAAATGTAAGGTAAATCTATTAGAGTGAATCGGAAAGGAAATGAGCCTAATGAGAAGAATCAAAGAACTCCTCAAACTATTGAACCACACATCCCAGTTACATCCTCTCATGATGTAGTAATTCCTCATTCGAGCCTCTCTCCTCCTAAGATATTATTAATAGACATCACACAATTAGATAAATAATTATCTAATTTAGAAGATTTAATGATGATTGCTGAAAATATAATAGGTGACATGCAAGTTTCACTTCTAGATACTACACATTCATGTTTCCAAACTAGTCTCCTAAAGAAGAAGAAAGTTATTCAAATGATCCTACCTCCATTTGATGTAATCTCTAGTTTCCTTCAAAAGCCTCCTAAAGTGAAAAAGACTAAAGTGATGTCCAAGTTGGTTGTTGATAAAACTTCAGGAAATCTATGCATAGAAATAGCCAAGCCCATAATTTAAAAGAATGTTGATGAAGCATCTGAGTCAAATTTCATTCTTGGTAAGGTTGATCTTGGTCCATCTACTACAAAAAGAGACTTTTAGAATTTTGAAGTGATTGCTGCCCAAATGATACAAAGAAAGAAGAAAGACAAAAGATCAAAGGAGCAACTCAATGAGCAAGTCCAAAATGCTAGTGTCTTACATCAATTTGATTAGTGATTCCTCTAATGCGAAGGTAATAGTTATTTCACTAGCTTTGGCAGGCCCTAATGGTATTCTTGATCATGTGATTATTGAAATAGTAAACAAACATAAGTCATATAGTATTATGATCGAAGCTTGGATAAATAGAATGATAGAAGATGCTTCAAAACTCATAACTAGAGTGAAAGAAATATATTAAATATAAATATATATTATATATTATATATATTATTATATTAATATGTATCTTATTAATATATATAATAATGTAATATTTTCATTAAATATAATATGTATTATATATTATTATATTAATATGTATGTTATTAATATATATATAATAACATAATTTTTTCATTAAATATAATAACGCAATACACATATATATTGCATCTTCTAAATTCATCCCTCCTAAGATCTATATTCACTCTTAAGGAGAATATCAAGTACATTCATTCACAAGGGTTTTGATTTGTTTTGATTTAATTTCCTGTTGTTTTTTGAAGTTGAGTGCTCAAGGCTATTGCATCAACATATTTCATTACATTCAAAATTCAAGAGCATATTCATTGATTTTACATTGCTTCATATCATATCTACTTCTACTACTTGTTAGCATTCTCTATTTTAATTTTAATTTCAAGGTTAATTCCTAAACTAGGGTTTGATCAAGGGAAGCCCCCCAATCAACAAAAAAAATCTTTTCTTGTAGGTTATGGACCTCAAAAGACAAAACGAGGTGTAGATTCAAATAAATTTTTGTATAACTTTAAACATCCAAAATTGGTCTCATGATATGACATAAAAGGTCAGGGACTCATTACATCCCCACCGCTCTAGATTGACCCTATGCTAGATTAACACCTCTCCTAGAGGTCAGCTCTGACCTAGAGCTGATTGATTTTTGGATTTTGTATATCTCATAGTTTCATGTCCATAATATGAGTTTCAATATTTTTGCAGACCATTTGACATAGCATTTTTAGGTTTGTATCCTTCAAGGTGAGCCTTCTCCTATTTTCTAATTGAATACATATTTTCATCACTTTGTATTCATATTTTACATTGCATATCTACTTACACAAAATCCTCTCTTTATGGAGGTCGAGGAGAAAGTCCAAGGAATTCACCCTTTTGCATAGGTTACGAATTGACACTTTATCTTGTGTTAATTGGGCCTAGATTAGGAGGTGGATCTTGGTGTTAACCCTTCATCTTTGCATAGGTAGTAGATTCATTTCTCTCCCCCTATATAGTTATTATCTTCATTATTTTGTGGGAAGGAGCTTCCCCTTCCTTGCATAGCAAAGAATTGTTAATTTAGCCTAATTTTCCACTTTACAATCTAATTTCCTAAGATCAACTTTAGACTTCCTTCCTCCTTTTTTATTCACTTTTGGGACAAGAGACTTGTCCAAAGCCTCTATGGTGGTAGCTAACCTTATTTTATTGTAAGTAACATTTATTTCATTTTCTATAACTTTATGTGAATTTTGTTCTACTAGTAACTCCTCCATCAGTTCATCCCCCATGTTTTTAGCAAAGAGCTCATGTTGTGTTTGCAATTTTATGAGAGTTGGCTCTTCATAGTTTAATTTAGGAACATGTAGGTTATTCATGTTTTAGTTAAGGCTGTTTTCTATATGTACAACCTAGACCACAACTATAATTGCAAATGAGACATTGAAAACATACATGATGTCCTATTGCTACATATTTAAACTTAGCACCTGCACCGCAAGGAGGTGCAATAGTTAGTCAATAGTAAGATATACATAATAAATATTATATTAGAGTATGTACATAAAAAAATAACAATAATATTTATAATATGCCATAATAAACATAAATCTTCAGTCAAATGTTCCATAATGTAAAGTCAATAGTTTTGATATGTAATTTAATATTTTGATTAAATTAGGAATAGTAGTTCATGAAAATGATAATTTACTTTCTTTTTTACTTCATATTTCAACATTTTTTCTAACTACCTAATTCTCACTATTTGTTTCATCCATCCAATATACTATTATGATCATTCAATGGTTATTTAATTGATATATATTTAAAATTAAATATACTCTATGAAATTTTGTCTATTTTTAAATAAACTTATATAAATACCTATATAATTCTCATGTATTTACTCTAAAAGTCTTAAAATAGAAGATGCATTAAAAAGTAGTAATAAATATTACAATTTCTATTTTAAGCATAAATTTACAATCGATATCCTTGTTTCCACTATCTTTTGAATGGGTATATCAATATCTTGATCTATAAAATATTTAAGTTTTTTACTCCAATTTCATAATTCAATGTTTAATAGAGAATATTAATTTAATTTATACTTATCATTTATTTCTTGACATTCAAGCCTAAGACAAGTAAAACACAAAAATGTAGCTAAGGATAATTTATAAAATGTAGCAAAATGTAAGTTTATGAATATTAAATTTTTAACAATTCTATTATTTTGTTTTAAAACCCTTTTAATAAAAACTATTTTGGTGAAGAGCCTCATCCCTTATGATGCCGAAACCTTGCACTCAGCAAGACTTGAATCCTAGTGGACTCTTTGCGAGCCATTCAAAATGAAGGGCCCATTACAATGCATGTCTAATTTGACTATAAAAAGTTAAAGATTTTATTTTCTTAACTCTTAATTGCAGATTGAAATTGATAAGTAACTAGTAAACCAAATTACATTTCAAAACAGAGTAAAGAATATACAAGTAAACTGCCGTATGCAGAAAATAAGAAGAACAAAATTAGGAAGGAGGCCAGAGAATAATATTGAACCAAAATGAGATCTATCAACCATCCCAAGTTTCAATTGCATAAAGTGTAATAACAAATACAGACATGAGAGACAAGAATAAGAGTGGAAAGAAAGAAGCCACACTTTATTAAAATTGAGAAAAATAACAAATTAATCGCCCAACCAAGCACTACATTCCCTTAGTGAAGCAGATTTAATGATCATTCAGCCGTTACAGGAAACTACCTTCCATACCTCAATCAAACATATCAACTCTTCGGACCTCGCACGACTCCTCCTGTCTTCGTAAGACTCTGAGTCATCTTTTTTCTTTTTCAGAGGCAGTGGTTGTGAATAAACTTAATCTACTACTCCATCCACTCTCCTTCATTCTCATTAAATATTAATAAAAATTCTTAACACATGGGCATTATTGTTTGCAGCAAGTGACTCTTTAATCCTTGCTATTAAATTTTGATTACATGCATTATTATCATTATCAGTTACATTTGCAATGAAAAAATATAAAAATATTTATAAAATATATGACACTTAAATGAACGTCAATTTTTTAAAAAGTAGCAAAAGTTTACATTGATGAATGCTTTCAGTGTAGAAAGCCTCTCAGCTTAATTATGTTGATTTCTCTTTCTAGATGTAGGTCATGTCATTATATTTTTTAGTTGTTACCTATTTCTAAACCTATCTATATCACTTTGGAACTATGTCCAAGTTATAGATAATGACTTCTTCCAACCTATATATATATATATATATATATATATATATATATATATATATATATATATATATATATATATATATATAATATTTAAAATATATAATTTAATTGATAATTTGATAAATATATATATATATATATATATATTTAATTATATAACTTGATTGATAATTCTATAAATAAATTAAATTAACATATATTTTAAGAATATATGAACGTTACATTCAGAACAATCCTACAAGAGATGAATTTTCTTTCTAATAAATTTCTCCGATGCGAACCTCCCATGACTCCACGACATGCAAAAGACACTCTCATTAAGATTCCCCTTACCAACTCTTCTGGAATTGCACTAAAATAGTCCATCACCACCAATATATTTGTACACTGCTGAAACGATTCTCAAATAATCTTACCAGTGCTCACATGAATTCGAAACAAAGAGTATAGCTGTAACGTCTCAAACAAATAGCTGTAAAGTCTCAAACATATGTTCTTAGTAATTATAGCTAAAGTTTTTTTTTTTGGAAGTTTTCTTTGTATAGGTTAATTTTAATGAGGTTAATTAACCTCTCCAAAATTATGTATTTCTGAGTTAGTTATTAACCACAAAGAGGTAGTTCTTAACCTCTGTGTCTAGATAAGGAGTCTTTTTGGCTTTGTAAGTGACTTTTTGGGGGACTTTAGAATAAGGGAACATTATGCTAAAATTTTGATTAGGAGACAAATTTTGGAAATTGTGTACAAAATTTCTCTTTGAAATAAAAAATCTCTATTTATGTTCTTGGTGCAAGAAAATAAAATGAGACATGCATTTGATTTCTTGTTCTAAAATATAGATTGTTGCAGCATAAGCTATTGATTATTTTTGTGGTGAATGTTTTTATAGTATTGTGTGAATGCTTACAAATCATGAATTAGCAAGGTAATAATGATCATTTTCAAGTGTAATTCTTGATTGCCGTTACTATCATTTTATGTTGACTCAAGAAAGTTGTGAAGTCGTGTGTTGCATTTGTCATGAATGGCTTTCTATTGATCTTTAAAATTTTAGATTCTTTATTTGAAAATCTTTAAAATTACATCATACAAGGGAGCTGCCCCTCTAAACACAGAGGAATGCCAGATATCAAGGGCATATCCAACTAATGGAGACATCGATTTTCCACAAACTCCATTGGGATAAATTGCGTATTTTCTAAGTGACAAATCTATTTACCAACAGATTTTTGGTGACTCTACTAGGGAGACTAAATGCAAAAAGGTTGACAGACACCTATGATGAAGCACAATGGTGGTACCCCATGAGAACATTTTTCCTATTCTCCAACCAAACCTTGGCTTCTAGGACACCCAGGAAGATATTATTTTAGACTTGAATAATCTACCCTGGAGGTGTAGACAAAGTGCTTAGCAATATCATCAAATAAATCAAGTTCTTGAAGAAGAAGAAGAAGAATTTGGGGAAATATTTTGAAGAGCACCTACTCGTTAGAAAACATTGGTCATTGAAAGAATAGTAGTTATCCCAAGAAGAAATAGATAGAATCTTGGTCACATCCAAGGGAAAGTAAATAATAACCAATAAACTGGCTAACAAACCATATACCTGAGTGGACAACCAAAAAGGTCTACTAGATGAAGATTTTGAAGCCCTTTGGAAGTTAGATCTCAAGCCGATTACTCCTAAGAAGAGGAAGAAGGTTAAGTCTGTTAGTAGGCCATCTTCACCACCCAAGGCTATTGTTTATCTTGCAGCCTTTCAATCTCTAATCCTACAAAGTACCCTTGTACCTGTAGCCATAAAATTGCATCCTTTGAACATCATTCTCCTAACTGTGGCACAAAAAGCACCACAACCATAGTCCCATGGGGAGCTTCTATTAATACCTCAGGTTTAGGGAATCAATTACATGACATGTCCATTGCCTCTTGAAAAATTCTTCCTAAGTTTTCTGGTAATGGAAAAGTCACCACTGATCAACACATCAGTGCATTTTTTATAGCAAGTGGAGTTCTTGCAATTCAATATGAAGATGTTTATGTTTGTCTCTTAGTTAAGATACTCATAAAAGCTACGGCTGAATGGTTTGGTCAACTACCAACTGAATAAGTGACTTCATGGGAAACCTTGATTCAAGCTTGCAAGGGATTTAAAACTGCCAAAGATGAACATTTGCTTCTCTCCCAATTAACTCAAATGAAGAAGGAAATTCATGAACCAATGCAAGAATTCATTACTCGTTTTGATCAGACAGTAAATCAAATTCCTATCAACAAAAGACCCATTGAAGAAAATCAAATGACTTTCTTCATTAATGCTCACCCTTCTGATGTAAGTTTTCAAATACAAAGGGCAAGAGCTCCTAATCTAGTAGTTGCACAAACTTTGGCTATCGAGGTGGAGGATGACTTGCTTAGTTCAAGAAAATGGAGTCATGATCTACAAAATGGAAAGGGTCAGCAAGTTCTTGTCACTATGACTGACCCTTTATATCAAAAATTGGCTACTGATGTGTTACAAATCAAGAAGCAATTACCCCACAATCCTCCACCTTTTTATCAAGATATTTCAAGGAGGAATTATATGCCATATCAAAAAAATAAACAATCTAAATGGCTACCCTAGCCAACACAAAGATTAGCTATCGAGCATCCCGCGTCATCCAATAATCAAGCTGCTATGTGTGATTTTCACCTAATGATAGACCATGATGGTACAAGTTGTCCTGAGATGGCTAGATTCATGCAAATACATTTGATAGTAGAGAAAATAGAAGAATATGTGGCCCCTAAAGATGTAACAGAACCTACTATTGGGACCTCTTCCATTAACTTTCTAGAATATGAATCTGATGATGAGAAAGTTGAAGATACTCTAAAAGAGCCTTCGCAAGCAAAGGAAGTAGATAAAGTCAAATCTCCTTGCATTTTTGAAGACTCTTTTGATTTTATTGATCATTGTAAGAAGGCTAAAGTACAAATTTCTTAGTTAGGCTACCCGAAAGCCAACCCACATCAGTTAGAAAGGTTGATTCAATGCATTGGTAAAGGAAAAGGTTCACCTAAGATTACTATCAACCATGAGTTAGGAGTTTCTATAGAAGAGGAAAATAATCTAGAAGGGCTCATGATTGAGAAAGAATCATTTGTTTCAGCTTCTTTGTCAGATAAACCTAATCCATTCTATGTTTCCCTCTATATAGCTAGATGTAATTTAAGTAATTGTATCACTGATTCTAGTGCATCTGATAATGTTATGCCTTCAAACATGGCCCATGCCCTAGGACTCTCTTAAACAAACCATCAAAAAAGGTTGTGAAACAATTCCCTCTAGTTGTCTAGTCAAAAGATGCTCAAGTAGCCCTTGCAGCACATCACAAAAAGAAGTCAAAATTGAATATCTTCCCAACTAGTTATGGGATGCTATTAAGAAAAAGTTTTTGCAAAGATCTCAGCGATGAAATCAAGATGGACATTTCTCATGCCCTTATCTGATTCGAGACAAAAGGGTTAAACTCAATCTTGAACCTAAAGCTAAATATACAGTCTTGAAATTATATGATCCAAGGGCAAAAATATTATATGTTGATACCGAACATGGAATATATATGATGACATCTATTGAAGAGGATGTAACTAAGCCCCTTATGCCCAATGTAACCAATGAATTATGGTCCATGTAATTTGATGAAAGTTCTTCTTCATCTTGTTCAGGTGTTAGGATAGTTTTGATATCATGAAAAGGAGAAAAGTTCTCAAAAGCTTATAAATTGGTTTTTGAAATCACTAATAATATCAAAAAATATGACGCTCTTCTAGTTGACCTTGAGTATGCAAGAGGAAAAGGGATCAAACAACTCAAGGTATTGGGAGATGTAGAATTAGTTGTTAACTAGGTGCGGAAGTAATATCAAACAAAGGATGCAAGACTGAAGGCATATAGAAATAGAGTGTGGGATGAGATTGAGCATTTTGATGCTTTTTCTTTATCTTCAATCCCTCATGAACAAAATTCTAAAGTTGATTGTCTCATAGTCTCTGCCTCTCTCCTTATTCCTCATCTTGAGTTCAACAAAGATATCTACATAGTAAAGATGATTCATAGACCTAGTGTGTTGAATAATGATCGACACTGGCAAGTCTTTGATGATGATGGGAAAATTATTACATTTCTTGAGGGACATCCTCCATTTTCAGATTTGAATTTTGAAGGATCGTGAGGAGATAATCCTGAGATCATTCAATTACAAGTTAATGTTATTCCAAGAGGGTTAGTCACCCTTGAAATTCTTTTTATTAAGGAAGATAAAAGGAAAGAGACAGTTGAAGATACTAAATCTTCTAATTCTTTGGATTATAAGAAGGTAAACATTGGTTCTAAAGAAATTCCAAAGATTGTCCTTATAGGGAAAGCTTTGTCGTCAGAAGAGAATGTAGAGTTCACAAATCTGTTGAAATCTTACCAAGATGTTTTTGCTTGGGGTTATGAAGGTTTGAAAGAATTCATGAATGGAAAATTTAAACATCAGATTACTTTGAAACCTGGTTCAACTCCCTTTCGGAAAACAAAAAGGCAATTCAATCTGAAGGTCATTGATGCTATATTTAATGAAGTTGATAAAATGCTTAAAGAAAAGATTATCTACCCTATTCACCATTCAATGTGGGTAGTCAATATCGTCCTAGTTAGGAAGAAGAATGGTGAGATAAGAATATGTGTCGACTTTTGGATTTTGAATTAGGCATCACTTAAGGATAATTATGGGCTCCCTATCATGGATCATATTTTGTAGATGGTATCTTGTTCTGAGCTCATGTCAACGTTAGATGGTTTTTCTAGTTATAATTAGATTAGTGTTGCACCTGAAGATCATAAAACTACTTTTACCACTCCATTGGGTAGATTTTCCTACAATCGTATGCCTTTTGGTTTGATAAATGTTGGACCCACCTTTCAATAGGCAATGGATCATTCATTTGCAAATATCAAGAATAAGATCATTGTCATGTACCTCGCTGATCTTACAATAGTTTTGAAACATAGAAGAGACCATGTGCATCATTTAGAATCTAGCTTGCATTGAAGTCAAACCCTTGACATCTTGCTAAGTCCTAAGAAGTCTATATTTGGAGTGATAGAAGGAAAATTACTTGGACACATTATTTCCAAAGAGGGTATTTAGATAGACCCAAGAAAGTGAAAGTTATCCAACAATTATCACTTCCCATGAGTAAACTAGGGGTCAACTCTTTCTTTGCATAGATAAAATTCATAAGGAGGTTTGTACTAGACTTCTTTGAAATTACGAAGTTTATTGTGGATATGATGAATGGGAATATAAATTTTAAATGGACAAAAGAAGGTAGGGCTTCTTTTGAACAAATCAAGGCTGTGATTGCTAATGCTCCTACCCTTTCTTATCCAATTTTTTCTAAATTTTTTCATTTGTATTGCTATGCATCTAAGAACACCTTATTTGCTATACTCACTCAACCTAACAAAGAAAATGCTGAGGCCCCAGTAGCATTCATGAGTGTCCCTCTTAAGAAACATGAATTAAAGTATTCTCTGATTGAGAAGAATACATATGCTCTAGTCATAGTAGCTAAAAAATTTAGGTTTTACATCTTGAACTCTCACTCCACTTGGTATTTGTTCCCAATTCGACAGTGAAGACTCTTCTAACATAGCAAGAGATTAGTGTGAACAAAAGAGCTTCTTGGATAGCTAAAGTACAATAATATGATCTCGATATCAAACCTACAAAGCTTGTCAAAGGAAAAGGTTTGTCTAAAGCTATCGTAGAAGGATCTCCCAAGAATAAGGAAGAGACAGAAGAAGAAATTCCGTTAGTTCTATTCATTAGTAATGTCAATAATTAGTTTTCCAATATCACCTATTTTCTAGGATATGAAGAATACCCAGTTCATCTATCACCCAAAGAGAAGAGGACCCTAAAATTGAAATCTATGAAGTACATTATCTCGGGTGGCACTTTGTAAAAGAAGGGAATAGATGGTAACTTCTTGAGATGTGTAGATTTTGAACAAAGGAAGGAGTTGCTTCAATTGTTTCATAGTGAAACATGTGGAGGTCATTACTCAACATTGATCATAGCCTACAAAATTTTGAGAAACTATTTTTACTAGCCTAGGATGTTCAAAGATGCAGAAGAATGGGTCAAGAAGTGTGAATAATGTCAATATTTCAAAGGAAGAGTCTAATTAGCAGCACTACCCTTGAAACCAATAGTGATCGAAGAACCCTTTCGACAATGGGGTTTGGACTTAATTGCTCCTATCCATCCTTCATCCACTATCGAACATACTCACATTTTAATGGAAACTAATTATTTTACCAAGTGGGTAGAGGCCATTCCAGTCAAGAAAACGACTTTAGAAGTGGTGTGCAATTTCATCAAGAAAAATATTTTGGTTAGGTTTGGGATTCCTAACAAGATTGTTACTGATTATTTCACACAAGGAAATGGTCAAGAAGAATCGAGCAATAAAAATATTATGTCCCTTGTGTGAAAATTGATAGATGTTAATCAAAGGTCTTGGCACAAACACTTGTATGATGTACTATGGGTAGATCATAACACAAAGAAAAGAGCAACAAGACTATCTCCCTTTGAAATCCTATATGGTACTGAACTAGTTTTCCCTCTTTCTTTGGAATTATCTATTTTGAACTTACAAGATGCTATTGAAAACTATGAATTCAAATATGCTCTAGAAAAGTGAATATTATATTTGACCAAAGTGGAAGAGGAGAGAGATGTGGTTGTAGACAGAATACAAGAACATCAATCCCACATCATTGTTAGTCCTTGTCCCCAAATAGAGCCAACTATTACCTAGATATCAAAATTACCTTAATTCCTACCTTTTTGATGCTATGGTTATTTTCAAAATATGCCTCTTTTTAAGCATTAAAATAGTCATTTCCTCTTAGAGTTTTTGAGAAATTTTTCCCTAAATATCTCCAACTCGTTCCTAGCTCCATAAAACACTTCAAATTTTCAAAATCCAACTTCTAAGTCCAAAGTTATTGCAGGTTAATGAAGGAACCAAAAATACATATTTTCAATTGCATCATTAACCATTAACCTCTAAAAAAAGTTTAAGATCAATTGGCAAAATACATATTTCACTTCAAAATCTTAACCATTAACCTCTCTATCAAAAGGATAAGATAAGTTTGCAAAATTAACATTTTAAGAAGGTCAAGGTTTGCGGGTAAAAACATGTATTCCCAACCAAACCATTAACCATTAACCTTTTAAAAAGAGGTTAATATTCAAGTTCAAAATATGTGTTTTTAAGAGTGTTATTAACCTTTGAAATGATAAATGTGAAGGAAATAAAAGGTAGAAGCAATGAAAATTGTGTTTGGGTTTCCAAGAATGGAAGGGCATTCAAATATAGATGTAATAACTGGCAATTTAAGTGTGTAATTTATCTAACATAATAGTCTCAGCACCTGGAATAGAAAATCTAAAGTTTTAGAGAACATGTCATACACTCCCTAGCATGATTGGATATTCCACATGAATAGAGGTAATAAATAATAACATCCCTTAGAAGGATGAAAGTTAGGGAGTTTGATACCTCTTTGATTGGATTTATTCTTTTAAAATAAAGATCAATATTAGTGATGAAATAAAGATTAAATACAGAGTGCTTCTAGTTTGAGAGCTTGCAAGGTTCCCATGTACATGATCATAGTGAAAATGCAAAGATTCATGGACGAAAACACAAGTGTTTGATCAAATGCTCTAGAAACATTGATTGCAAAAATTTCCTTCATCCACTTCTATGCAAGAGATAGCAGCATTGGTAATTAACAAATGCAAAGCCTCTAAATTGTTTTACATAATGTCTTAGCTCTGCCATTTCCTACAAATCAGGTTTAGCCAGATGGTTCAAGTTGTATGTGACAAAAGTTTTGAGTTTTGAATGAAATATATGATCATCCAAGCACATGTTTCCTGGGTCTTGGATTGACATGAAGAGGTGAAGAAGGTAGTAACAAATTTCAACACTGATTGGATAGCCCACATGGTCAAGGCCAAAGTATTCAAAATAGAGATGGATGCAAAAAATTAGTTGTGTCCCTCTATATGTAACCACACATGATTAGAAGGTGTATACATGTCAAAGAACGTGAGCTATTTGGAGAAACATCGATACTCTCGATTGTAGTTTTCCCAACATCCCCCAATCCACAACACTCAATGCGAATGCATCAAGAATGAACATTGATTCATTTAACAAAAAGCTCCTGCAGACATCATATCCATTGAACTAGATTTGATTGGTTTGATGGAATGAGCAGTTAGAATGTGATCAAACTATTTGAGCAAATGGCAGGTTTCCCTAAACTTGTGGTTTTGTGAATTAACTTTTCAATTAGATAAGTATCAAGATAGAGTTCTATATATATGTTTCTTCAAATGATGCATTAATTAAATACATGGAGAGTTATTAAAAGTACTAAAACCGAATATTGTAGCTAGCTCTAGCACTTTTACAAAGTAGTATATGGGAATCGACAGAAACCCATCTTAGTGCAGTTCCCTAATCTAGTGTTGGAATGCACGAAGGCCTATCATCCAAATACTAAGGAAGACATTTCATCAAATAATAAAGTGATTGTCCATCTAGATCCTATTTCTATTTCCATTTCCTTCTGATTACCTTCCAAAGTGCAATATGCCAACATTAATTTAAGAACTGCCAAGGAGTACTAAATGATGAATCAAACTTAGTGTTTCAACATTGTTGCTAGGTCATGGCTCTTGAGACCAAGGAAAGGGAAATCTGAACTATCCAAGTCCATACATAGATCATTGTTAAAGGAAGATGTAGTGAACATGGTAACTCTATTAAGTAGAATAATAGGACTTTGGGATTTAGAAGTGTTTGAAGGTTGGATGTTCCTATTTGTTAACATGGTCTGCAAAGGGAAGCAGTGCATTGATTGAGCTAAAATTATCAATGACTCACTACATAGGGAGCCCATAGAACTCCAAGAAAATGATTATTTCTACATGACTTTTTACCTTTTCTATGCTATTGGAAGCACCAAAAATTGGCCAAGGCTTAACCAGCAAGGTATATATGATGATATGGCTATTATTTACAACCATCTCCCTTAGATACAGTATAACAATAGCCTACATCATTTTTGAAGGGTGAATGATGCATTCACAATGTTGACTATAAGAGAAATTCAAGAAAACATGGGACTCAAAAATTCAATATCGGAAGCAACAATGGAAGTACAAAAATATGGAAGTGTTTTCATACAGTTCTTGAAGTTCACTTATCTCAGATTAGCTACCTATGATGGGTATCACCTAATGCTACCTAGGTTTGTTGATGATAAATTTCTCTTGATTGAAATGTGTAAGTAGATTAGTCAAATCAATAAATTTTGCAAGAATAGGAAAATAGATGAAATACCTTTCCCTATCGGCATTGGAGATTATAGCTATGAGACTACATCAAATGCAAGGAATGTGGAGAGATCCATTGCCACAATTAATTTGCATCCTTATACTCTGTGTTTCCCTTATGATAGTAAAGGCTATGAAGTTAATTAGTTAAAGCTAAACTGCAGCCTCGATCGCTTTCTGACTCTAGATGACTTTTGGGAGGATTGTGAAAATGATTTCAAAGTATGGAAGAAAGAGTGGATGCGGCTTACTGTTGTAGACACCTAAAAACCTTTAGAAAATAAAGTATTTTTATTTTCTGAAAAATTCCTGATGACATCATCATTTATTAATTAATTTATTTATTTTTATGCCATTAAATCCCTTTATCTTAATTAAGAATATTTAATTAAGGAATCCCTCCCAAAAATTTTTAAATCTTATTTAAACATTATTTCCTTATTTATTAATTATTTAATTAATAAATTGATCAAAAAACCCAAAATAAATAAAAAATTTATTTTTTGCGCAAAACTTGGCCAATTTCCTTAAGATCACTATCCTTTTCCAAAATCTTCTAATCCTTCTTTAATTTCAATTAAAGGCTAATCCCATCATTTCCTACCCCTAATCCCAACTCAAAATATTTAATTAAGATTAAATATTAATCCTCATGTTTATTAAAAAAAAATTTAATAAATATCTCCTCAACCCAAACCCTTGAAATAAATAAAACTTTATTTATTTCCTAAAAATCTAATTTATCCTCATCCTAAGAAGTTCTATGCTCTTCTAGAATCCTTTATCCTCATCCTAGGAAGTTCTAGACTATTCTAGAAAGTCTTTATCCTCATCCAAAGTCTAGACTCTTCTAGAAGATGTCTTTAAACCTAATCCTTATCCCCTCCTAACCTTGTCACATTCCCTAAACATGGGTTAAAACTTACTAACCCAAGCCAAAGTTAACAAATATCTCCTCCTTCACCGACCCTCATTAAATGCCATCCACTTGCCTATCCCTAAGCTAATCCTAAACCATCCTAATCCATCCTCTAATCATTTACACAATCCTAAGCAAGCTTAAAACCTTCCTAATCAATCCCAAGTCGAAATTTCTCTCATCTCTTTCAAAATATCCCAACCATAAAACTTTATGAAGCCCACTAGGCCATAAATGACTCTTCCAAGCCCTTTTATTGTTCTTACAAGACATTATGAGGGTCTTTATGAAGATTTTATCCCTTGAGCCTCCTTTGTTGACTCATCATTTCCCTTTCCTCCATCCTCTCACCTTGTGACATGTGTCACTCCCTAACTGGCTATAAGGAAGCACAATCCATGTGCTCTCCTCTCATGCAATCTGAACCCTCCATGAGCTTTTTCCCATCCTTGCATCTTAGCCCTCAATCCCTCAAGCCTCTTGCCTATAAATTGGATCCTTCCCCTTTGCAAAACAATACAATCCATGAAGTAAAGTCATAATGCCATTTTGAGAAGCCATTTTACATCAAAACCATACACTCACACCCAAATTCCAACTCCATTTGAAGCCCTTTTTGAAGCATAAAGCTTGAGCATACATCCTATCTATTTAGACAAAGCTACTCAACAAGAGAGCTTCTCATTGAGAGAGCCCATTAATGGCTCATATTCTCAATTGAGAGCTCATCTTAGTCTACCTTGAAGTTTATGAATTTTGTTTAGTTTGTAGAAGCTTTATTTAAATTTTGTTTCTATTAGCATACTAACATTGCTCATATATAACTGTAAGGCATGTGATAGACTTCAGGGTGGATATTAATGTTACAGGTTTGAATGATGATGACGTTTCCTTTGTTGATCCCTTTTACTATGAGAAAATTGAATTACTAGATCTTCCTCCTATTGATTGTTTAGTTTAAGAGTTTAAAAGCTTAAAAGAAAGAACCACCTATGTCCTTAAAAGAATAAGACATTGGGTTAGTAAAATCAGAGTAGAAAAAGTGACTAGTGAATTTCAAAGTATAGAGAGAAGAGATAATCAAGGAGAATCTTATCGAATGGCATTAGAGGTAACTTCTGATGAGAAAATACAACAAGTGGATATGAGTACTCTAGATCAAGATGAAGATCTAAATCAGCCAGCTAAGTTCATAGTCAAAAGAAGGACAAAAATGAAAGGTAAATCTACTAGAGTGAATCAGAAAGGAAATGAGCCTAATGAGAAGAATCAAAGAACTCCTTAAACTATTGAACCAGATGTCCCAGTTACATCCTCTCATGATTTAGTAATTCCTCATTCGAGCCTCTCTCCTCCTGAGATATCATTAATAGACATCACACAATTGGATGAAAAATTATCTAATTCAGAAGATTTAATGATGATTGCTGAAAATATAATAGGTGACATGTAAGTTTCACTTCTAGATACTACACATTCATGTTTCCAAACTAGTCTCCAAAAGAAGAAGAAAGATGTTTAGATGATCCTACCTCCATTTGATGTAATCTCTAGTTTCCTTCAAAAGCCTCTTAAAGTGAAAAAGACTAAAGTGATGCCCAAGTTGGTTGTTGATCAAACTTCAAGAAATCTATGCATAGAAATAGCCAAGCCCATAATTTAAAAGAATATTGATGAAGCATCTGAGTCAAATTTCATTCTAGATAAGGTTGACCTTGGTCCATCTATTGCAAAAAGAGACTTTTAGAATTTTGAAGTGATTTCTACCCAAATGATACAAAAAATGAAGAAAGAGAAAAGATCAAAGGACCAACTCAATGAGCAAGTTCAAAATGCTAGTGTCTTACATCAATTTGATTACTCAGTAATTACCAAATTCTCGCAGCGATTGATGGTTTGTAACAAAGTTTGTTGTATCAACCAAGCTCAGCCGTTTAACACAGGAATTATTTTTTGAACAAAGTTCACCGTGCAGGGTCGGCCAGTATAGGGATTTGCTAATTAATTACTTCTAGCTGACTATTGTAATTGTTTGTTTTAGTCAGTAATTTGAAAGGTATATATGGTCATTCAAGTTATGAATTAAAGTCTGTGATTATGAAAAAGTTATGAATGTGAATTATAGTATGAAGAGGCGAATGTTGAGAAAAGTCTAATGGAGGATCAGATGTGTTAAAGGAGCTGCAAAGTTGTATTTGATCAGTAAGGATTTAGTCAAACATAAAAAAGATCTGCAATCAGCAAAGATAAGTTGCACATTATATTAGGTCATTTCATTGTTGCTTTCTAACCATTGTAACAGTGTATTCAAAATATCTTAACAGAGTTGGTTTAACAACCATTCAATAAATCCTCTAACAAGGTGATAGTTCAGTTGAATTGTTCTAAAGACCTCTAGCAAGGCCACTCCTAATAGGGTGATTAAATCCTTTAATAGGGTCACACCTAACAGTGTGTTTTTGTAACCTTTAACAGGGTTGGCTCCTAATAGGGCTCACTTCAGAAGAATAAAATAAAATTACATTGGTGGTTTTTCCCATATTGGGTTTCCACATTAAAACTGGTGTCTCTTGTGTTCTTAATTGCTAAATTACTTTGTGCATGATATCATATTAGTTCTTAATATTTATCATTTTCTGCATTATCAAGTTTCAACATTTTATTAATCAGTTCAAAGGTATATTCAGACATCTTAGGGACTGCAGAAAGTTTTTGTAGTAACTGATTCACCCCCTCCCCCTCTCAGTTACTCTATTCTCATTTTCAACAATTGGTATCTGAGCTTTTGGTGCTTGCAAGAAAAGATTTCAAGGATCTAAGCCTAAGATCAAGATGTCTTACAAAAAAGAAATTCCAAAACTCAATAGAGATAACTTCTCTGCATGGCAAGGATTGATGAGACTTCATCTAGCTACTGTTGGTGATACTGAATTAAAATACCTTGAAGAAAAATATGAAGAACCTCCTGGCACATTGTCTGTCAATGACATTAATGAAAAGAAGACTCACAAGAATATGATGATAGACATAGCATCCACTCTCAGTTATGAAGAATTTGATGACATTAAAGACTGCACAACTGCCTTTGAGATGTGGAACAAGCTAAAAGAAATCTATGGAGGAGATGATAATGTAAGAAGAGCAAAAGAAAAAAGTCTAAGAGGACAATTTGATCAAATGAGGACGAAAGAGGATGAAAACATTGCAAAATATGTTGAAAAAGTTAAAGCATGTGTGAGTGCAATCAGAGCATCTGGAGGTGATATCAAAGGAGAAACAGTTATAAGCAAAGTTCTCAGAACTTTGCTTCCTGTTTATGCAATCAGAGTTTCTGCAATTTAGGAAAGAAGGTGTGAAGAAAATCATCAGATAAATCTTAAGGCCATAGTTGGAAGACTAACTGCATTTGAACTAGATAACTTTGACAACTATGTTCCAGCCTCCAAAAACATTGAATCAGCATTTCAAGCCAAGCTCTCACTCAAAGGGAAAAACAAAAAGGAGAAGGAATCTTAGTCAGAAAGTGAAGATGAATCAAGCCAAAGTTCAGACAGTGATCTCGAAGTGATTGAAGCTCTACTAGCAAGAAAATACTCTAGAAGCAGAGGAAAATACAAAGGTAAAGTACCTCTAATCTATTTTTCTTGTGAATAAATTGGTCATATTGCAGCAAGGTGTCCAAACAAGAAAAACAATGATGAAAAGAAAGATTACAAATGGAATGGCAAGAAAGACTTCAAAACATCCAAGAACAAAGGTAAGAAATTATGCTTCATGGCTGAAAATTCTCAAGATTCTGATAATAGTGAGGATGAAATTGTTTATATTGCTGTTAAAGATGATTCTGACAATGATGAGGAAGATAAAATGGCACTTGTCTCTCATATAAGTAAGAATGATACATGGCTTATAGAAAGTGGTTGCTCACATCATATGACTGGTGATAAAACTAAGTTTGATCAGTTTGAAGACTATGATTGTGGCAGTGTAAGGTTTTGTAATAATGAACCTTGTTTCATAAAAGGAAAAGGAAGAATCTATCTAACCAAAGAACTTGTATGTAATAATGCCTATTGGGTTGAAGGTCTTAAACATAATTTTCTAAGTGTGCCATAGTTACTCAATACTGGATTCAAGGTAGAATTCATGCATGGAAAAGAAAGACTGTTGAATGAGCAAGGAAAGCTGATAGGATCTGGCACGCAAACTAAAGGTAACTTGTTCTATCTAGAACTTGGTGAATGCTCATGTTTTATTGCTCAAATTGAAGAAAGTTGGTTATGGCATAAAAGGTTGTGTCATGTCAATTTTGATAACCTGGTAAAAATAAGCAAATTCAAAAAGGTAAGAGGCATTCCTAACATTAAGAAACCTGAGGTTGGACTATGCAAGAATTGTCAGATTGGTAAAATGGGAAAGACTAGTTTTAAAAGTCAGAACTATTAGTCTGAAGATATATTGGAAATTGTGCATACTAATTTATGTGGACCCATTGGAATAGAAAGCTATACTGGAGAAAAGTTTTTCATTCTTTTTGTTGATGACTACTCAAGAATGATGACTGTCATGTATCTAAGGAACAAATCACAAGCATTTGAGAAATTCAAATGGTATTTAGCAAGAGTAGAAAAAAAAAATAGGAAAAAGACTAAAATGCTTAAGGTCAGATAGAGGTGGTGAATTCATCTCACGTGAATTCAACAACTTTTGCATTGAAAAAGGTATTAAAAGATAGGTCTCAACACCAGGAACTCCTGAACAAAATGGAATAGCTAAAAGAAGAAATAGATCTATCATGGATTGTGCAAGAACCTTGATGATAGAAAAGAAGGTTTCTATCAAATACCGGAAGGAAGCCATCAACACTGCAGTTCATACCTTAAACCGAGTATAGTTGAAGAAGGACTCATTCAAATCTCCCTATGAATTATGGTATGGCTACAAACCCAATGTAAGTTATCTAAAAGTATTTGGAAGCAAATGTTATATTTTGAATGAATCAAGAAAAGGAAAATTTGATGTAAAAGGTGATGAAGGAATATTTTTAGGATATTCTTGCAAAAGCAAAGCATATAGATGTTTAAACCTATCCACTCACAAAGTTATAGAAAGTGCACATGTGAAAGTTGATGAGTTTGCAGACAAATCTAAAAAAGAAAACAAAAGGGTACCTGAAGATTACAGAAGATTTGTTTACATTGAACCAGATACTATACCAAGCATATCGTTCACTCAAGAATCCTTAACTCCCAAGTCATTAGTAATCAAGCTACAAAAAGTTCAAACCGAGCCACAACAACATTCAGACACTATCGAGCAAGTATCTACCAAGTCTGAAGCACTAGAGCCAATTCTTACCGAACCAGAACAACCTGAACATAAAATTAAAGCACAAGGAGATAGCAATGTAACTCATTTAAGAGGCAAAGAACCTATATTAGCTAAATATGTCAAAAGGCATCATGCACCAGATCAGATCATTGGAGACAAGTCTGAAGGAACTTTGACAAGAAGCAAACTGAAAAATACTTGTTTACTTGCTGATTTTGAACCTAGAAGCATTAAAGATGCATTAACAAATGATAGTTGGATTGAGGCAATGAACGAGGAAATAGAACAAATAGAGAAGAACAAGACATGGACTCTAGTACCCAGGCCTAAAAATAAGAATGTAATTGGAACCAAGTGGGTATTCAGAAACAAGTTGACTGAAGATGGTAAAGTATCCAGAAAAAAAGCTAGATTGGTATGTAAAGGATACTCTCAAGAAGAAAGCATAGATTATGGAGAAACCTTTTCTCCTGTTGCAAGATTAGAAGGAGTCAGAACCTTACTTGCATATGCTGCTCACAAAGGATTCAAATTTTATCAGATGGATGTCAAGTCAGCATTCCTCAATGGAATATTGGATGAAGAGGTTTACATTGAACAACCTGAAGGCTTTGTTGATCCAAATAAAAGAGACATGGTCTGCAAATTACACAAGGCACTGTATGGTCTGAAACAAGCCCCTAGAACATGGTATGAAAGATTGCATAACTATCTTATTCAAATTGGTTTTCAAAGAACTAATGATAATAGTAGCTTGTATATAAAGGAAGGTCCAGATAATAAGATTGTCTTGGCAGAAATATTTGTAGATGATACTGTTTTCACAGGGCATGATGATCTTTGAAAAGAATTTTCAGAACAAATGAACAAGGAATTTGAAATGTCTATGTTTGGTGAAATAAAATTCTTTTTTGATCTTCAAATTCAACAAAATAAGAATGGCATCTACATCACTCAATCAAAATACATCAGGGATATATTGAAAAAGTTTGGTATGGAGGACTGTAACCCTGTTGGAACTCCAATGTGTACTAGATTGAAACTTACCAAACATGATGAATCGAAAGAGGTAGATCAAACATTGTATAGATCTATGATTGGAAAATTGCAATACGTAGTTCATACCAGGCCAGATATTGCCCTTGCAGTTGGTATTGTTGCAAGATTTTCAGCAAAGCCAAGAGAAACTCACTTGATGGCAATCAAAAGAATAATGAGATATTTGAAAGGAACTAAAGATTATGGCTTATGGTAAAAATTTGGAGGTAATTTGGATTTGAAAGTGTTTACTGATGCTGATTGGGCAGGAAACCTTGATGATAGAAAAAGCACAAGTGGAGGAGCATTCTTTCTTGGAAAAAGATTGGTTTCCTGGACAAGCAAAAAATAGAATTGTACATCCCAATCTATAGCAGAGGTAGAGTATGTTGCTACAGTAGTAAACTGTTCAAATATTATTTGGTTTAAGCAGTTATTACAAAGAATGAAGATGGAAATCAAAGAACCAATTTTCATGTTCTATGAAAACACTAGTGCAATCAACATATCTAAGAATCCAGTGATGCATTCCAAGACCAAGCATATTACAATAAAATATCATTTTGTCAGATAGTTGGTACAAGACAAGGAGATCAGATTGGAATATGTTCATACAAAAGAAAAAATTGCTGACATATTCACAAAGCCTTTACCTAAGGATGCATTTTTGTATCTCAGAGGTAAGTTATGGGTCATTCCCCTATCTGAAATCCACTAGAAATAAGTTTCTAGTAATGCATCAACGCATACAGGATTGAAGATCTATCTGTTGATGCAGCTTCATCAGAAATCATTGCATATGAATCAGTACTAAAGGTACATTATAAATCACTTAACTTCTATTTTCTTTGGCATATGTTGTCAAAAAGGGAGAGATTTTACTTTCATATCCTTCTAAAATTTGTGAAGTTTTGAAAAGTTTTCCATGAAGTCCCTTAATAGAGGGAGACTATTGAAAGAGGGAGAAGTCTATTACTTGTTTTCAAAATTTCATTTCTGTTATGACATGTTGTGTTGCCATCAATGCCAAAGAGGGAGATTGTTGGATAAGGTTGTCCTTGATGTCACACAAATGTCATATCAGTCATTAGTCTCAAGTTCACTGAGCTCAGACAGTCTACAATGCAATTTATAGTACCAACCGAGCTCACTCGGTCATCAAAGGAAATGTGGAAGACAGTATTAACCGAGATAACTTGATCGATGAAGGAAATGTGAAAAGCCAGTGTTAACCGAGATTCACTCGGTCTCCAAAGGGTAGTTTCCACCGAGCTCACTCGGTCATCAAATGAATTATGGAGAATTCAGTGTTAACCGAGATTCACTCGGTCTCCAAAGGTTAGTTTCCATCGAGCTCACTCGATCACCATATGAATTATGGAAAAGTCAATGTTAACCGAGCTTCACTCGGTCTCCAAAGGGTAGTTTCCACTGAGCTCACTCGGTCATCAAATGAATTATGGAAATGTCAGTGTTAACCGAGATTCACTCGGTCTCCAAAGGTTAGTTTCCACCGAGCTCACTCAGTCACCAAATGAATTATGGAAAAGTCAGTGTTAACCGAGCTTCACTCGATCTCCAAAGGTTAGTTTCCACTGAGCTCACTCGATTATCTCAGGAAACTCAGTAATTACTGAATTCTCCCGGCGATTGATGGTTTGTCACAAAGTTTACTATATCAACCGAGCTCAGTCGGTTAACATAGGAATTATTTTCTAAACAAAGTTCACCATGCAGGCTTGGCCAGTATAGCGATTTGCTAATTAATTACTTCTAGCCGACTATTGTAATTGTTTGTTTTAGTCAGTAATTTGAGCCGACTAAGATAATCTAAAAGGTATATATGGTCATTCAAGTTATGAATTAAAGTGTGTGACTATGAAAAAGTTATGAATGCAAATTATAGTATGAAGAGGCAAATGTTGAGAAAAGTCTGATGGAGGATCAGATGTGTTAAAGGAGCTGCAAAGTTGTATTTGATCAGTAAGGATTTAGTCAAACATAACAGAGATCTGCAATCAACAAAGATAAGTTGCACATTATATCAGGTCATTTCATTGTTGCTTTCTAACCATTGTAACAGTGTATTCAAAATCTCTTAATAGAGTTGGTTTAACAACCATTCAATAAATCCTCTAACAAGGTGACAGTTTAGTTGAATTGTTCTAAAGACCTCTAGCAAGGCCACTCCTAACAGGGTGATTAAATCCTTTAACAGGGTCACACCTAACAGTGTGTTTTTGTAACCTTTAACAGGGTTGGCTCCTAACAGGGCTCACTTTAGAAGAGTAAAAAAAAATTACATTGGTGGTTTTCCCCATATTGGGTTTCTACGTTAAAACTGGTGTCTCTTGTGTTCTTAATTGCTAAATTAGTTTGTGCATGATATCATATCAGTTCTTAATATTTATCATTTGCTGCATTATCAAGTTTCAACATTTTATTAATCAGTTCAAAGGTATATTCAGACATCTTAGGGACTGCGAAAAGTTTTTGTAGTAAATGATTCACCCCCTCCCCCTCTCAGTTACTCTATTCTCATTTCCAACAATATATATATATATATATATATATATATATATATATATATATATATATATGTTATTAATATATATATATAATAATGTAATATTTTTATTAAATATAATAACTTTATATATATATATATATATATATGTATTAATATTAATGTTATTAATATATATATATATATATATATATATATATATATATATATATAATTAATATATATGAGTCAAAGGTGGTCATAGGTCACCCTATGACCCCCTTTGACCCATATTAACCATTGTAATATGTCCCTAGGGGTCCTAGAACCCCTAGGGACATATGTTGTCAGTTAATGCGTCAAAAGGGGTCAATGGTTGACCTATGACCCCCTTTGACTCATATATATTAATAATATACATCTATATTAATAACATATATATTATTATACATATTAATCTAATAATATATAATAATATTATATTTAATCAAAATATTACGTTATTATATTTAGTAAAAATAATAATAATATAAATTACATTTGTAGATTGTAATATATTAGTACATATTACTAGATTATATCTTATATCTTTTCATTACATTATATATATATATATATATATATATATATATATATATATATACATCTTTACATAGTAATATAAGTGAAATAATTTATAAATCATAAGTTATAACGTTTAAACCTAATTTTCCCTCCAAAATGGGTTGGGGTTTGAAATTTCCCAACTGGAGCATATCAAATATCCCATTTGAGATCAGATATCTGATTAGGCTTGGTATTCACCAAGCCTACCCAGTCAACCCAAAAGACGTGTTTAAAGAGGGTTTTAGTGATACTCAGACTTCGGGTAGCTATCTGACAATGTTATTTTGATCGAAATTGAATGAAATAAAAAGAGTTGTTTTATATCGCCCTCTAGCTTCCATCAATATAATTTCTGTCAAATTCTGAGTTCGATAAGTATTTATTAGTTAATTATCAATTAAAGTTATTGTAAAGTGCTGATTGACATACTGATTGAAAAAATAGCTATAACTTTCAAATGGTATAACATTTTTTAAATCTAAAAGTTGCATCACATTCTATACTTTGCCTAGTATAAGAATTTTTTTTTTTAATTTTGTAAAATTTTCTATTAGTTAGGGTGGTTAGACACGGGACTTTTTATTTTGGAAATTTTTTTTGTAGAAAATTCATATTTAATTATTTATTTGGAATAAAAAGACCGAAAAATATGCGTCACATCCGGGCACGAGTCTACTTTACATATCCATAATGATATTTAAAAAATATTATGATTTGATTTTGATTAAGGTGGTCAGACATACACCTACTTTTTATTTTCGCCTTCAGATTTTCTTAGTACTGCATTAAAATTCAATCTTTTGACCAATTAATTATTTTTTTCTCTTGATAAGGCCTAGTAGTTTAGAAACTACATTCAATTTCTTACATATTATTTTCTTACAACTTTTTGATATAAAGTCCATAACCACTTCAAAATTATGTGTCAAGTTGACATAAACCTGATTTGGTGATTTTTCACTGCTACATAAGGCCATAGTTTGGTACACCATGATCCTGCACATACCCATTAATTTAGTGATAGTTTAGCACCCATTTAATATGATTTTATCATAAATTGCATTTAATTTTTAGTCTTCCCTTCCTCCTTATTTCTTTTTATTCCTCCTAGATGGAATTAGGGTGGGATCTAATGGATCTTCTTGGTTTTCCTAATCTATGATGCAAATAATGAGGTAGGATCTATTCTTTTGGTGTCATTTATTTACATATTCCAATCATCGAAATCTATTTTCTACACTGAAATGGAGCTTTTCACTAAACCTATAGGGAATTTCATGAGACTAATGCCTGTTTTGGGACCTTGGGAAATCTTGGATTTTTTTGGGTCTTGAGGTCAAGGATTCAATGTTCCCCTACCCCATAAATGGATGTAATGCATCCCTATCTAAGTAAGGGATGCAATGTCTCCCTAAACCTGGACCTATTTTAGGTCCCCTTCTTGACCCTTAAGTCAGGGTTGATTCGAGGTACTATTTCCCTTACACAATCAATGGATAGGATAAATTTCATTTTGAATCCTTTTGTAAGAACCTTATTTTCTCCATTTTGCATTCATCATTCACATGCACCTGTGATCTCTCTGTCTATGTGTGCAACAAGCTCCCAAGCATTCAAGTCTTCAAGTATTCTTCAACTATTTTGGGTGTTCAAGCAAGTCCTCCATTGAAGATCAAGGATTCAACCATCAAGAATATTTAATAACATTTTCAAAACTCAAGATCTATTCTCATACATTCAAAGATCATTTTTTGCATCTTCTACATCCATCCCTCCTAAGATATATATTCACTCTTAACGAGAATATCAAGTACATTCATTCACAAAGGTTTTTATTTGTTTTGATTTAATTTCCTGTCGTTTTTTAAGTTGAGTAGTCAAGGCTATTGCATCAACATATTTGATTACATTCAAAATTCAAGAGCATATTCATCGATTTTACATTGCTTCATATCATATCTACTTCTACTACTTGTTAGCATTCTCTATTTTAATTTTAATTTCAAGGTTAATTCCTAAACTAGGGTTTAATAAAGGGAAACCCCCCAATCAACAAAAAAATTCCTTTTCTTGTAGGTTATGGACCTCAAAATACAAAACGAGGTGTAGATTCAAATAACTTTTTGTATAACTTTAAACATCCAAAATTGGTCTCATGATATGACATAAAAGGTTAGGGACGCATTACATCCCCACCCCTCTAGATTGACCCTATCCTAGATTAACACCTCTCCTAGAGGTCAGCTCTGACCTAGAGCTGATTGATTTTTGGATTTTGTATATCTCATAGTTTCATGTCCATAATATGAGTTTCAACATTTTTGGAGACCATTTGACATAGCATTTTTAGGTTTGTATCCTTCAATGTGAGCCTTCTCCTATTTTCTAATTCAATACATATTTTCATCATTTTGTATTCATATTTTACATTGCATATCTACTTACACAAAATCCTCTCTTTATGGAGGTCGAGGAGAAAGTCCAAGAAATTCAACCTTTTGCATAGTTTACAAATTGACACTTTATCTTGTGTTAATTGGGCCTAGATTAGGAGGTGGATCTTGGTGTTTACCTTCATCTTTGCATAGATAGTAGATTCATTCCCCTCCCCCTATATAGTTATTATCTTCATTATTTTGTGGGAAGGAGCTTCCCCTTCCTTGCATAGAAAAGAATTGTTAATTTAACCTAATTTTCCACTTTACCATCTAATTTCCTAAGATCAGCTTTAGACTTCCTTCCTCCTTTTTTATTCACTTTTGGGACAAGAGACTTGTCCAAAGCCTCTATGGTGG
Organism: Cupressus sempervirens; assembly: GCA_028749045.1. NCBI lineage: Eukaryota > Viridiplantae > Streptophyta > Pinopsida > Cupressales > Cupressaceae > Cupressus > Cupressus sempervirens. Next base: position 74,287,016 of record CM053783.1, read on the forward strand.
TAGCTAACCTTAGTTTATTGTAAGTAACATTTATTTCATTTTCTATGACTTTTTGTGAATTTTCTTCTACTAGTAACTCCTCCAACAGTTCATACCCCATGTTTCTAGCAAAGAGCTCATGTTGTGTTTGCAATTTTACGAGAGTTGGCTCTTCATAGTTTAATTTAGGAACATAAAGGTTATCTATGTTTTGGTTAAGGCTATTTTCTATATGTACAACCCTGACCCCAGCTATAATTGCAAAGGAGACATTGAAAACATACATGATGTCCTAATGCTACCTATTTAAACTTAGCACCTGCACTGCAAGGAGGTGCAATAGTTAGTCAATAGTAAGATATACATAATAAATATTATATTAGAGTATGTACATAAAACAATAACAATAATATTTATAATATGCCATAATAAACATAAATCTTCAATACAAATGCTCCATAATGTAAAGTCAATAGTTTTGATATATAATTTAATATTTTGATTAAATTAGGAATAGTAGTTCATGAAAATGATAATTTACTTGCTTTTTTACTTCATATTTCAACATTTTTGCTAACTACCTAATTCTCACTATTTGTTTCATCCAATATACTATTATCATCATTTAATGGTTATTTAATTGATATATATTTAAAATTAAATATACTCTATGAAATTTTGTCTATTTTTAAATAAACTTATATAAATACCTATATAATTCTCATGTATTTACTCTAAAAGTCTTAAAATAGAAGATGCATTAAAAAGTAGCAATAAATATTACAATTTCTATTTTAAGCATAAATTTACAATCGATATCCTTCTTTCCACTATCTTTTGAATGGGTAGATCCATATCTTGATCTATAATATATTTAAGGTTTTTAATCCAATTTCATAATTCAATTTTTAATCGAGAATATTAATTTAATTTATACTTATCATTTATTTCTTGACATTCAAGCCCCAGACAAGTAAAACACAAAAATGTAGCTAAGGATAATTTATAAAATGTAGCGAAATGTGAGTTTATGAATATTACATTTTTAACAATTCTATTATTTTGTTTTAAAACCCTTTTAATAAAAACTATTTTGGTGAGGAGCCTCATCCCTTATGATGTCGGAACCTTGCACTCAGCAAGACTTGAATCCTAGTGGACTCTTTGTGAGCCATTCAAAAGGAAGGGCCCATTACAATGCATGTCTAATTTGACTATAAAAAGTTAAAGATTTTATTTTCTTAACTCTTAATTGCAGATTGAAATTGATAAGTAACTAGTAAACCAAATTACATTTCAAACCAGAGTAAACAATATACAAGTAAACTGTCATATGCAGAAAATAAGAAGAACAAAATTAGGAAGGAGGCCAGAGAATAATATTGAACCAAAATGAGAGTGGAAAGCAAGAAGCCACACTTTATTAAAATTGAGAAAAATAACAAATAAACACAAGGAAAGGGTGCCAAATAATTAATCACCCAACCAAGTTTTTGTGAAGTAGATTTAATGATCATTTAGGCATTACAGGAAACTACATTCCATATTGACAGGAACGACATAATGTGCGTTGAAGCATTATGTAGGAACCATATCATCTAGGAACCCAATCTAGAAACGATCATCTAGGAACCATATCATCTAGAAACTATCATCTAGGAACCAAATCTAGACACACCTTTGATAACAGATTTTCCATTCTGGAACAGAGATCTTTCTATACACCAATTTCTATTTTTTCTGAAGAAGTAGAAAAGTTCAAAGAGAAAGTAATTTTTGGTTCAGTTTCAAATTTCAGTCTGGCATCCTAATAAAACAATCAATTTGAAAAAAAAATGGTATTTTGTAAAGTTGTTTCTTAAACTTTTAACCAAGATACTGAAAGAAGATTGAAATAGGCTAAGAAGAATGAGGCTGGTTAATCTCTAGAGAAAATGTACCAAGGAAAAAATAAAATTTAAACATGATTCTTTTTCAAATTGAATATCTTCCGTTAAATCATATTCATCGGAGTTCAACGCTCCATGCATAAATCCGCATAGCTTTTCTTTTTCCATTTTTATGGATGGTGGCGTGAATGAGCGGCAATTAAATGTTGGGATTTGGGCAATGTTTTTTTATTTATAATCTTTTTATCAAGGCTATGAAAATCAAGAAAACTGGTTAATCATGAAACAATCCTCAACTTGAAACATTAAAAACCAAGGAAAGCAAATGGCAGAATTTGCAAGGAAAGAAGTGCTACGAAACCCCATGAGGAAAAAATGTTTTATAGGAAAAGAAGGCAAGCCAAAATAAATCTACTTTTTCTTCTCAAAATAAATGGAAAGATTAGTTCTTCACAGCCAATGAAAAGCCACAATACAACAATGAATTTGAAGAGTCCAATAAAATAACAATCAATTTGAAAAAAAAAAAACCTGATCAGAGAAATTTGTTTTAAAACAAACAAGGTGAACCAAAACAACTCTGTGTCAGTCTTCTCAAAATCAATGAAAAGTTCAGATTTTTACAGCAAATGAAAAACCACAATCAATTTGGGAAAAAATCCAATCAAACAATCACAATCACACTGGACCCAAATGTTGGGAATGTGTAGCCTAATGGTTACATGACACTCCAGATTCCCTTCTTTTTGTCTCCTAGCTGAATGTGGTTGTATATATACATCAGCATAGTCATGTATTGAATATCACTTAATGAATAATAAAGTGGGTTCCCTGTTGAGAGTGGACATAGCCACAAGTTGTGGTGAACCACTATAAGTTATTGTGTCTTTGTTTATTCTTCTTCTTATTTTGTATATTTTGAAAGTCTAGTTGCTTTCATTGTGTTTTCTCTGCTTGTTTTGAGTATACAATTAGTATCAGAGCCAATTTTGGCTTGAGCAGAGATGGAAGAAGAAGAAGATGATATTGATTTTGTTATTGATGAGTTTCTTGAAAATCTGGACTCGGTTGAAGAGGAGGATGCTGAAGAGAGTGAGGATGAAGTTGAGGCCAACAGTGAGGAGGATTATGGAAAGGAAAACTTTGTGAGATTGAAGGAGGAGAACTTCTTACTCACAGACCAACTGTTTTGCTTGGTCCAGAAGTTAAAGGTTTTGTGTTGTATGCTGAATGTTGAGAAAGATAACTTTGACAAAGAGTGGGAGTTTTTTAAACAGTCTCTATTTCAGGAAGAGGAAAATGATGTGATCTTGATAGAGGACTCTTTTCTCACAAAAATGTATGTCTCATTGATAGAGATGTTTCCTATTGGTGGAAAGAAATCACAAGAGGATTCCGGGTGCCTGAGAACTGAAGATCTAAGGAGTGCAGAGATTATAGAGCTCAAGGAGGGTAAAAAGAGGCAGGGGCTCAAGACTGCACATGACCTAGAAGCCCTTAGCATGTCAGAGAATGAGGTCCTTGATGATATGTTGTTGCAGATTGTTGAAGTAGAAGCAGAGTGGGATGCATTGACTGCAGTGGAAGACTGTCAAGAGGCCCAAGTTGTTGCTCATCCTAAAAATGGCGAGGCCCATTTTGGAGATAGAAGAGGCCAAGGAGAACGAAGCGTGAGATCTAACAGTGAGTTAGATTCATCTTTAGATATGGGAAATGGTGAGTTTGACAGAAAAATGGAGCTGAATGCAGTTAAGTGTGGTTCTTATGATGAAATGAGTCATAGTGGTAATGAGCATGATGCTCTGTCTGATATGCAAACCTCAACATCGACGGTGGTTGGAGATAGTACATCACAGACTTTACCTCTTGCCAACAGTCCTATGTTGACTAGTCTTCTCGGCCACTGCACATTCATGCCACCTAACAACTTTGTGCGCCTGCCAAACTCCACAGATAAAGTCTATGGTCCTGCTATGTTGGGTATTGATCCCACAAAAGGCCAAACGGGTATGTTTCAACCATAGCCCCAATTCATTGTTGGAAATCCGGGCATTGAAATAAGAGAGGATTTCGGTGATGCCATAGTTCAAAAAGATTTTGGTGTTGTGTTTTTCAGGTATTTTGCAAGTTTTTTCAAAAGTCAGTATCGAATTGATGTGCCCAGTAATGTACGTCCCAGTCAGCATTTATTGACTTCCTGTGAGAAGTTATAGAAGGTTTTAAGTGCCAATCGTGAAGTGTCTGTTAACTTTGAGGGCCCGATGGATGAAAATAATTTGATGGGGTTCTCTTGATCCGATAAAAACTTTAAAGAAACCAAAGATGAATGACGAAAAATGGCCAAAGAGGTGAAGTAACATTGAAGAGAATAGGTCTGACGAAAAATTTTGGTTGTGGTGGTCTTGGAAGAAGGGAAACCTAGGACTATTTCTAATGTGGAGTCACTGGACGCTGGTCAAATTGTCTGGTTGGCTGCGAAATTGAAAAGAATAGTAGAGTATACAGGCACCCTTACTTGTCAGCATGCAGTCAGAGCTACAACAGAGAATAATACAAGAAAAGGTATGAGAGTTATAATAGATATTTCCCAGGCCAATAATGATGTCAGTATGATAGAGGTTGCAAGGGTTAATAATAGTAATGTTCTAGCTGAGACCTGAAAAAGCATATATGCTTGCTATTATTTGATAGTTTGTCAGCACATGTTACAGTTGGTGAAGGCAATATTTTTTGTAATGCAACTCCACGTGGCCTTAGAAATAGAGGTAAATTTTATGGTGGATAAGGACATTGATCTGTTTTATGATACTTTGTTAAGGGGGAGCCATGAAACAGGAATAAATGAATGAGTGCATTATGCACATGTTGGAAGCTTTATTCATGAATGTTGCTTAATGCATACGAATATTGTGAGTAAACTATTTGGAGATGAGTTTTTTGGAGATTAGTTCTTCACAACCAATGAAAAGCCACAATACAACAATGAATTTGAAGAGCCCAATAAAATAATAATCAATTTGGAAAAAAAAAAACCTGATTAGAGAAATTTGTTTAAAAACAAACAAGGCGAACCAAAACAACTCTGTGTCAGTCTTCTCAAAATAAGTGAAAAGTTTAGTTTTTTACAGCAAATGAAAAACCACAACCAATTCGGGAGAAACCCCAATCAAACAATCACAATCACAGTGGACATAGATTTGATCCTATCAATATTGGAAAATTGTGGAGGCTTCTCAACAGAGACCCATGTCTATCTCTTCAGTTCCGCCCTTGTTTCTTTTTCCATTTCTATTTCTAATGGAGGTTGGTAGATATAGAAAACTACATTGTTGGTGCCCGATTGAAGCCCGCTCAAGAAAATCCCATCGCCATACACTGCAACATCAATTCTGTCAAGAGGCTCAGGAAGATCATCAACAATCTTCCACACATTCTCTACCAACTCATATTCAGTCACAACACCCCATTGAAAGCAATACAAATGCCCAAATGTAGGTACAATGCGCTCGAAACAATCTTCTACAAACCAGATGTTGGGCGAAGTGGACCAAACTCCTCTTTCTGGCTGAAATCACTGAAGCTCTTGATGATACCTTCTCATCACATACATCGTGTTTTCCATAAAAATAGAGTAACACAACCAATCCTTTTGAAGCATATTGGCAAGAAGCGTCCACTCATCTCTCTCCACATTGTAAACTGTAGCCTGGCTGGTGATTTCACCATTCACTCTTCCTCCTGTAATGTAAATCAGTCCTTCATGAGAAGATGCACAACACACAAAATCTTCCTCTTGCAATATACCTGCACCTATCTGCCATTTACAAGACACAAAATCAAAGATCAAAATGGCCCTGTAATTTCTCACCAGTCTTTTGCGCTTCAAACTTGCAGTGTACTTGTAGTGCTCATATAAACCTAATAAAACCAGTTTCTGTTTAACGCAGATATATTTTGAAAATGAGTAGAATTGAAATTGGGTAGGGACGGAAGGGAGTGTTTTCTATGATTTGGTAATGGGGTCATATATAGTTACCAGAGGACCTACATTTCGAAGCAAACATATCAACTCCTTAGACCCACACTCGCTCAATCTTTCCTCATAAAACTTGGGATTTTCCAACACAGACTTCCAATTTTTACAGACTGTCTTCAGAATGGCGGCAGATTCACAAGACATTTTCATTAAGATCTTTCTCACCAAATCTTCTGGAATTACCTCAAAATACTCCATTACCAACCAATTCTGCTGTTACACTCTGCTCAAATAATTTGCAACTCATATTAAATTAATTTTCATAAGTTATATATATTGAAGTAGAATATTATTGACTCTAAATATAGGCATGCTTTTAAATATAGACATTGATTCTTAATTTTCAAATGTAACGCTGTAGATGACACATGTTTTGAGTATTTTTTTTTTAAATTATTCAAGTACAAGTACTAAATATATTGAAAAGACTTTCAATTACTAAATAATAGTTTCCCCTCTCAGCATCAGAATCAAAGCATGATAGTGGCCAAAGATTCGATATTGCTGTGGGACAAGTATTGAGACATCTCAACAGAAACACATCTCCCTGTGTTAACCCTTGTTTCCAATGGAGGGTAATACATGTAGAAAACTTTATCATTGGTGTCCAATTCAATCCCACTCAAGAAAATCCCATCATCCCCAAACACCGCAACATCAACCCTATCAAGCGGCTGAGGAAGCCCATCAACTTCCACCCACAAATTCTATGTAGAGTCAAATTGTGCCACAGCATCCCAATGGAAGCAATACAGATGCCCAAATGTGGCCACAATGGGATGCTCACAATCTTCAACAAACTAGACGTTGGGCAAAGTGGACCAAACTGCTCTTTTTGGATCGAACCGCTGAAGCTCCTCCTCAAACAAGCTGACAACATAGAGCATTCCTTCTATAAAAATTGAGGAACAGAGCCACTCCGCTTGAAGCATGTTGGGATGAAGCTTCCACTCATCTCTGTCCATGTTGTAAACTGCGGCCTGGCTCGCACTCTTCCAATCACATTCACTTCCTCTTGTGATATAAATCTCATCTCCCTCAGGAGATGCACAACATGCAAATTTAAACATGATCTCTGTGGTGGGCGGATCTGCACCTTTGCTCCACTGGAAAGACACAAAATCAAAGACCAAAAAAGTCATGTTTGATATTCTCTTCCTCTTTGAACCTACCTTGTAGCTCTCATATCTTAGCCCTAGTAAAACCAGTTTATGCTTCACACAAACACACTTGGATAATGAGTAGAGTTTAAATTTTGTAGGGACAGGAGGCAGTCTTCCCCACAACTAGTTAACTAGGTCAAATATAGTTATGTGAACATTCTCAATCAAACATATCAACTCTTCGGACCTCCCACGACTCCTCCTGTCTTCGTAAAACTCTAAGTTTTCCAACATTCTCTTCCAACTCTTACATACATCCTTCACTCTCTCGTGAGATGCAAAAGGCACTCTCATTAAGAATTCCCTCACCATTTCTTCTAGAATCAAACTAAAATAATCCATCACCACCAAATAATATATTATACACTACTAGAACGATTCTCAAATAATCTTGATGCTTACCGAATCTTACCAGTGCTCACATGAATTCGAAACAAACTTGATAGCTGTAACGTCTCAAATATATAGATTTTCAGGCATATGCCATGTTATATATACTAAGCAAAAGGTGCCTTGATACCTAATGTTTTTTCCTATATTTGCTCACTTTTTATAAAATAGTTCTAAATATAGAATACGTCGGATGTTCTGATTATTTTTAATCAGTCTCACTATTTTTATTTTTGATGGAGGTCATCCACAAAGACATCTTATGTACCTGATAAGAGTCGTAAGGTAGGAGACTATAGTTTTTGAATCACTCTTTTGAATTAGTTTGTTTTTCATAGATTGTGCTTGTTTCATTTATTCTATGGTTTGAAGGATTTTTTTCTATTAAAGTTAATTTTATTATTTTTACTTTCCTTTTTTGATTGGCTGAAAGCATTATTCCTAGTAGTATTTTTCTTTTTAAGTTGAAAAAAGTAGAAAAAAAAGAAAAAAGTACTTAGAAACATGGCTTGTTGCACGAAGCTACATGCTCAGAAACGCAGCTTCTTGCATGTCATAGATTGTATTAAAATTTAGCAGATGTATTTAACAAGTGTTCATCATTTATGGTGTCTTTTGTGCACTTTAGAGATCAATTTAAGGTTGAAGCTTCCCTTCTTCTGATTTCATCTTAGTCCATCGTACTCACATTTTAGTGAGTTAAAAAAATATTCCTTGCATTTCTTTGAATATGTTTTTCTCTTCCATTCTTTTCTTTCATGGTTGTAGATGATGACAATGACATTTGGGCATGACTTTTGTGGAACCGTTAGATTGTCATTTATTTTGAAATGGGATGTCTCTGATTATTGAAACCCTAATATTGTAAGTTTCATGATTTATGGTCTCTTTGTTTTCGTTGAATGGTTGTGGTAAAGGTTTGTGTATATCTCTCTATTCTTTTCTTTCTTCATGAGAAAAATTTTCATATATGGTTTTCTTTTAAGTTCTATATCTAGACTTGATCTCTATTTTTTAAATGAGTTTTAATTAGGTAATGTGCATGGAGTGGGTCTTAGAAATATGGAAAATACTTTCTATTATGATGGAGAATGAGATAGTTATGCAAATAGTAAATTAAGAGGAAAAGCTCCCAAATCATTAGCTTGGGAGGGCTAAACTCCCCATGCAGAATGCTTTACAAAGCCAACATCTATCTCAAGTTATTACAAAAGTAATATTCATCCCTTCAATGCTTTACCAATGTGACACCACTTTTGATGCATCAAGAAAATATTGATCTAGAGTAACTTGAACTATGTGACTTGTTACTTGGTGCAAAGAAAAAGTGTCGATGCAAGGGTAGAGTTAGGGATTTGAATTTCTTATGACTAATAATGTTTGTTGATATTGTCCGATTTGACAAACCAACAATCAAAACCTATTTTTATTTCTCTTTATCGGTGTAAATATCACTTTTCTTCTAAAGTTTTATGAACATTCCTATCACTTCAGATAAATTGAGCTTTACTCCACTCAAATTTATAGCATAGTGATAAATGCACATTTTGTATATTTTACCTAGCATCTTTTAAAATTCTCTAAAATTAGAGATTGCATTACTGTTGAGGTTTATATTATTTTCTTATTTTAAAAATAAGCCCACCAAAAAGTTTGAATAGACATCATCAATTTCATTTACATTTATTATCTATTTCAATAGTCTGCATTCCTTTCATATATAGGTACAAGATTTTAAATTTAGTGATTGGCTGGAAGTTTTGACAAAGCATTTGAGGAGGGTTGAACAAAAATGCTCCTCTATTGCTTGAAAGGTTCACCAAAGCTTTGCCAACAATCTTCCACCTCACAACACAAAAAACTTCCACCTCACACCACACATAAGCTTCTAGACAAAATATATATTGAGAAATATATGAGGCTCTTTTAAAGCTGAGAATACGGCTAGGCAATGTAGATTAGGATTGGCCAATATTTCAATTTGAGACACCAAAATTCACAAATTCAGTTCTTAAATTTTCATCTTTCTGCAGTTCCTCGTGTACACTCCCTTATGATTTTTGCATGTAGTTCAACATTGAATACAATAAACTTATGCCAATTTTTAATCGTAAAGGTCATAGTAATTATTTCATTGAAAACATAATTATCTTAATTTTTATAATTTTCTTGATTGATGCTTTTCAATGTTTAATATTTTTTCATTTAAAACTATGAAATTGAGCTTTATTAATCAATAAAGAAACTACCAATACTTTTTAAATAGATATAGCTATAATTTAATTTAAATCAACTAGAATATTTTTGTTCATGCAATTTCATTTAATTTCTATGACTCAATAAATTTCTTACTTTCTAACTCATAGGTACTTTCTATATTAAAATAGACTTTTTTGTTCATACCTAATATTTCCTTTTTTACAATTTCATTTGATTGATTTTAGTTTAAATTTTGAAAGAGTACATTAATTTTAGGTATTTAAGTTCAAAGTAAATTGCACATTTAAATATTTTCTTGCTATGTCCATCACATTTAAATTCACTCTATGACTTATTAACATTGATTAATTTGATTATTATTTATTAATATAAATATTGTATGAATGATTATCTTTCATTTAAAATTTAACTATTGATTTTAATTTAATTTTTCTATTTTCTTTTTTTTTTCTCAAATATTTGTATTAGTTCTAGTATGATTTATTTAAATAATATACAAAATAATTTAAATAGAAAACATAAAAAAATAATATACTTTTTAAATTTAATATTAAAATAATTAAAATATTATTAATAAAAGTAATTTAAATAGAATATTATATTAAATTATTTAGAAAAATATAAACTTAAATATAATAATTAGAATAAATAAAATATAGATAATCTGTTGAAATGATTTAATTCAGAGATTGTGACAATCATACTTTTATGTCCCACAAATTAATAAATTAAAGCAAGAAGGAAGAAGGAAGAAAACCAGTATAATAGTCAATTTGAAGGAAGAAGAAAAAGAAAACCAATCAAATAGTAATAGTGGCCAGAGGTTCGATAATGCTGTGAGACAAGTATTGAAGCATCTCCCTGTGTTCACCCCAGTTTCCAATGGAGGGTAATACATGTAAGACACTTTATCATTGGTATCTGGCTCAATCCCATTCAAGAAAATCCCATCATCCCCAAACACAGCGGCATCAACACAATCAAGAGGCCAAGGAACACAATCAACTTCCTCCCACAAATTCTATGCAGAGTCATATTCAGTCGGAGTCTCAAATCAATAAACCAGACATTGGGCAGAGTGGACCAAACTCCTGAGCAAACAAGTTTTATAAAAAGAGCCTGGCATAAAGATTCCTCTTGAAGCATGTTGGGAAGAAGCCTCCACTCATCTCTCTCCACATTCTCTTCCTCCTGCAATATAAATCTCACCTCCCTCGGGAGATGCAAAACATGGAAAGTCAAACATGATCTCTGTGGTGGGCAGATCTGCATCTTTTCTCCATTGGAAAAACACAAAATCAAAGACTAAAACAGTCATGCTTGATGATGTCTTCCTCCTCTTTGTACCCACTCTGCAGCGCTCATATATTGCCCCAAGTAAACCAATTTATGCTTCACACAAACACACTTGGAGAATGTGTAAAATTCAAATTGGGTAGGAACTGGAGGCAGTCTTCCCCATACCTGGTTAATAGGGTCAAATGTAGTTATGCGAATATTTAAAATTAATTCTTAAATAGAACTTCAAACATCACAAAATAAATATAATAATAATGGAGAAGATTTCTTCTACTTTGAATTTAGAATTTAAAGATAATTTCCACAAACACAAATATATACAAACTTAACCTAAAATAAAATTAAGTTAAAAAGAGTAGGAAGTGAAATGGGAAATGCAATATGCAAAATTTTCACTCTTAGAAGAGTTCTTCAAAAGGAAATTTCTATGTGCGAGGAAAAACTAAAGAACATGGATAATGTTTTGTCAAAACAGATAAATTTTCCATCAAATATTGTGCAACTATTAGAGAGATGAAACTAAAAGTGGTGCAAATATTTCTTTTGATGGAATAGTGAAAATTTGGGATTCCTCATGACAGCCAAATGTACAATGCTCTAATCAGTGTCATGGAAGATCTATATAAACTAGATGAAGTTGCTAAACTCTATGATTAGATGATACAATGTAACTTAAAACCCACCATTCACACCTTCAACATGCTTGTGCACCTACATTGCAGGACATGAGGGCTCCTCGTTTCAATTATGATAAATTCTTTGTTGATTTTTCACAAGAAGATAGGCCTCATATATTTGACCAAATTGGAGAATAGATGAGACAAATAGGGAAGTTGGCTATTGCAGATGTGTTTTTTATGTTCCCACATTAACTGTTAAGAAAAACCAAGAAAGCCAACATAGGTTGTGTCACTTCTAGTCTAATGGTGAGTTTGGGCAACCTAGATTCTAAATCTAGCAAGTGTAGCTATGTATCAATGTAGTTGTTTTGGTTGGAATATTGTGAGTGGAGGCTTACTTGATGTCTCCAACAAGCTCTAGTTTTTCTTAGCCTTCTCCAACCAAAGGAGATGGGTTACAAGAAAATTATCACTTAGATCAATGACATAGAACTTTGGTACTAAAAATCTAATACACATATTATTGCAAACTCTTCTCCCTTCTTTCAACATAGAGGGAAGACTCACAATTCTATGTGAAAATTCCATATCCACATTATCATGTCACATTAGCATATTTTTTTACTAAGATGTCAAAACAATCCAAATAAAAATTTAGACAAATAGTCATGCAAAAAGGGATGCAGCTATCCTCCCTACAAATTGCACCATTGACTAAATTTCAAAAAAATGAAAACACAATGAATTTTTTGAAATTTTCAGCATTTCATCTTCATATCAAAAAAAAAAAAATTTTGAGAAAATTTCGTTGTGTTTTCATGAATCTAAAAAAGAATCATGTTTGACTTTTTTTCTTTTTGTCTTTGGTGCATTTTCTCTGGAGATTAGCCAATGCCTACAAAAAGAATACTCATATTTAAACAACTGATGTGGTATCACATTCCTTGTTTTTTTTTATAACTAAGGGAACATTTCATTCAATTATGGGTATTCATTGTTTTACAAAAAGCTTTTAAATCGTTTAATAATTGGTGCAGCGTTTTGAAAATTAAGGATATTAAGTCTATAATTGTAGATATTAGATCAATTGGGTATCAAATCAAGAACTTCCATCACTACCATTAGAATAGATACACAATTGAAATACTTTTAGCTGAATTCTATCATATTTTTAATTAAACATTTAGTTTGGAATATATGGAGTGTAATGCCTACCCCTAGTTCACTTCTCAAATTGTAGTGTTGGATTCTTGTAGGCTTCCAAGAGTAAGCCTAAGTCTAGGGGGAGTGGATGTAATTTCTTCTTCTAGTTGACTTTTATGATTGTATTGTCATATTCTTTTAGGGCAATTTTCTGATTATATTTTATGATTAGCGGTACTTAGTTACCGAATTTGATTGGATGTTATTTCATACTCAATTGATATATGTGTTGAGTTACTTAGTTATTACACGTGTTCATCATTATTTTAATGATGATATATGTATGTTTGTTACTCGGATATCAAAATTGCCTCAATTCCTACCTCTTTGATGCTATGGTTATTTTCAAAATATGCCTTGTTTTAAGCATTAAAATAGTCATTTCCTCTCAATTTTTTTGAGAAATTTTACACTTCAATATCTTTGGCTCATTCTTAGCTTCATCCAACACTTTGAATTTTCAAAATCCAGCTTCCGAGTCCAAAGTTGTTGTAGGTTAATGAAGGAACAAAAAATAGGTATTTTCAATTGCATCATTAACCATTAACCTCTAAAAAGTAGTTAAGATCAATTGCTAAAATATGTATTTCACTTCAAAATCATAACCATTAACCTCTCTATCAATAGGCTAAGATAAGTTTGCAAAAATTAACCTTTTAAGAAGGTTAAGGTTTGCGGATCAAAACACATATTCCCAACCAAACCATTGAGCATTAACCATTAACCTTTTAAAAAGAGGTTAATATTCAAGTCCAAAATATGTGTTTTTAAGATAATTATTAACCTTCCAAATGATAAAGGTGAAGGAAATGAAAGGTAGAAGCAATGAAAATTGTGTTCGGGTTTCGAAGAGTTGAAGGGCATTCAAACATATTGTTAATAACTAGCAATTTAAACATGTAATTTATTTGACATAATAGTCTCAACATCTGTAATAGAAAATTATAAGTTTCAAAGAACATGTCATACACTCCCTAGCATGATTGGACATTCCACACAAACAAAGGTGATAAATAATAACATCCCTTAGAAGGATGAAAATTAGGGAGTTTGATGCCTTTCTAATTAGATTTATTCTTTTAAAATAAAGAGCAATATTGGTGATCAAATATAGATTAGATATAGAGTGCTTCTAGATTGAGAGCTTGCAAGTTTCCCACATACATGATCACAGTGAAAATGTAAAGATTCATGGATGAAAACACAACAAGTGTTTGATCAAATGCTGTGGAAACATTGACTACCAGAATTGCCTTCATCCACTTCTGTGTGGGAGATAGTAGCATTCCTAATTAACAAATGCAAAGCCTCTAAAATTTTTTATGTAATGGCTTAGATCTGACATTTCCTACAAATCGAGTTTTAGTAGATAGTTCAAGCCACATGTAACAAAAGTTTTGAGTTTTGAATAAAATATATGATCATCCAAGCACATGCTTCCTGAGTCTTAGATTGACGTGAAGAAGTAAAGAAGCTAGTAACAGCTTTCACCACCAATGTGACAACCCATGCAGTCAAGGCTAGAGTATTTAGAAAAGAGGTGGATGCAGCAAATCATCTATGTCTCTTTGTATGTGACCACATTTGATTAGAAGGTGTATACATGTCAAAGCACATGAGCTATTTGGAGAAACATCTATACTCTTGGCTGCGATTTTCCATACATCTCCCAATCCACAATACTCAATGTAGATGCATCAAGAATGAACATTGATTCGTTTATAAAAAGCTCCTATAGACACCATATCCCTTGGACTGGATTTGATTGGTTTGATGGAACGAGCATTTAGAATGTGATCAAACTATTTGATGAAATGACAGGCTTCCCTCAACTTGTGGTTTTGTGAATTAACTTGACAATTAGATAGTATCAAGATAGAGTTCTATATATATGTTGCTTCAAATGATGCATTGATCAAATACATGTAGAGTTATTAAAAGTATTGGAACCAAATATTGGAGCTAGCTCGGGCACTTTTACATAGTAGTATATGGGAATTGATGGATGAGTTTTCAAATGGAGTAGATGTTTGAGTGTATTTGTAGATGAAATACAAATATCAAAGGTTAGATTACGCTCCCATTTTAAAAATTATACTTCTCGACATTGGTGATACAATTTTAGGAAGTTTTTTCCTTCAAGATTTTTTGATAATCTCTTGAGAGCAAGGACAACACTCCTTTAGCCGAAAAGATATTGGAAAGTGACCTGGCTTGAGTAATAGGGCACCCTATCTTATTGTAGTGTCCTAATCTAGTGTTGGAATGCATGAAGGCCTATCATCCAAATAGTAGGGAAGTCATTTCATCAAATAATAAAGTGATTGTCCCTCTGGATCCTATTTCTATTGCCATTTCCTTTCGATTACCTACTAGAGTGCAATATTCCAACATTAGTTTAAGAACCGTCAAGGAGTATTATATGGAAAATCAAACTTAGTGTTTGAACACTATTGCTAGGTCATGGCTCTTGCAACCAAGGAAAGAGAAATCTCAACTAGCCAAGTCCATCCATAGATCATTGTTAAAGGAAGATGTAGCAAACATGGTAACTCTATTAAGTCAAATAATAGGACTTCGTGATTCACATGAGTTTGGAGGTTGGATGTTCCTGAACTTATTAACATGGTCTATGAAGGGAAGCAACACATTGATTGGGCAGAAATTATCAGTGACTCACTAAATAGGTAGCTCATAGAACTCCAAGAAAATGATTGTTTTTGTGACTTTGTGACTTTTCTACACTATTGCAAGCACCAAAAGTTGGCCAAGGCTTCAACCAAAAGGTATATAGGATGATACAGCTGTTATTTAAAACCATCTCCCTTAGATATAGTATGACAATAGCCTGCATCATTTTCAAAAGGTGAAGGATGTGTTCACAATGTTGATTGTAAGAGAAAATCAGGGAAACATGGGACTCAAAATTTCATCAAAAGTAGCAATGCAAGTATAAAAGTATGGAAATGTTTTCGTACTGTTCTTGAAGTTCACTTATATCAAATTAGCTACCTATTATAAGTATCCCCTAACGCTACCTAGGTTTGTTGATGCTAAATTGCTCTTGATTAAAATATGCCAGAAGATTAGTCAAATCAATAAACTTAGCAAGAACAGAAGAATAGATGAAATACCTTTCCCTATCAACATTAGATATTATAGCTATGAGACTGCATCAGATACAAGGAACATATAGATATTCAGTGCCAGAATTAATTTGCATCCAAGTATACTATACATTTCCCTTATGATAGTAAAGGCTATGTAGTTAATGAGTTATAGCTAAACCCTAGCCTCAGTCACTCTTTGGCTCTACAAGATTTTTGGGAGGACTGCAAAAATGATTTCGAAGTTAGGAAGAGAGATAGAATATGACTTACTGTAAGGCAAATGATAGACTTCAAGGTGGATATTGGTGTGATAAGTATAAATGATTTTGAATTTTCCTTGGTTGATCTCTTCTACTATGATAAAATTGAATTACTAGATCTTCCTAATATTGATTGGTCAGTTTAGGAGTTAAAAAGCCTAAAAGAAAGAACTGGCTATGTCCTTAAAAGAACAAGAGATTGGGTCAGTAAAATCATAGCAAAAAAAGTGACTGGTGAATTTCAAAGTAAAGAGAGAAGAGATAATCAAGGAGCATCATCGTGAATGGCATTAGAGGCAACTTCTGGTGAGAAAATACAACAATTGGATAGGAGTGCTCTAGATCAAGATGAAGATCTAAATCAGCTAGCTAAGTTTAGAGTCAAAAGAAGAAGGACAAAAATGAAAGATAAATCTACTAGCGTGAATCAGAAAGGAAATGAACTTAATGAGAAGGATGAAAGAACTCCTTAAATTGCTGAACAACACATCCTAGTTACATCCTCTCATGACATAGTAATTCCTCATTCAAGCCTCACTCCTCTTGAGATATCATTAATAGAGATCACATAGTTGCATAATCAATTATCTAATTTAGAAGATTTAATGATGATTGCTGAAAATATAACATGTGACATGCAAGTTTCACTTCCAGATACTACACATTCATGGTTCCAAACCAGTCTCCAAAAGAAGAAGAAAGTGATTCAGATGATCCCACCTCCATTTGATGTAATCTCTAGTTTCCTTCAAAAGTCTCCTAAAGTGAAAATGACTAAAGTGATGTCCAGGTTGGCCGTTGATAAAAATTTAGGAAATGTATGCATAGAAATAGCCAAGTCCATAATTGAAAAGAATGTTGATGAAGTATCCAAGTCAAATTTCATTCTGGATAAGGTTGATCTTGGTCCATCTATTGCAGAAAGAGACTTTCAGAATTTTGAAGTGACTATTGCCCAAATGTTACAAAGAGCAAAGAAAGATAAAAGATCCAAGGATCAACTGAAAGAGCAAGTTTAAATGATGGTGTCTTACATCAATTAAATTAGTGATTCTTCTAATACAAAGGAAGTAGTTACTTCACCAGCTTTAGTGGGCCCTGATGGTATTCTTGATCATGTTGTTGTTGAAATTGTAAACAAACACAAGTCACATAGTATGATGATTGAAGCTTGGATAAAAAAAATGATAGAAGATGCTTCAAGCTCATAATTAGAGTGAAAGAAATATATGGAAAAGCCATCAAATAGGTACAAGAAATTTCTAAAGAGCTAGAAAGAAGCAAAGAGCATAAAGCCACCTGGAAAAAGGTAGTTGGTGAATTACAAGAAATGGCCAAGTTAGATACAAACACCCTGGTTCTCAAGAAAATTATTGTTGATCCAAGTAAGAATTAGACACGTATATGGAATAAAACTACTAATTGGAAGGTGATAAATATCAACAAAGGGATCATTGAGTTTGAAAAGTTAACAGCTTCATGGGAATTGTTGAAAACAAAAGTTGCAGATGAACTAGTCTCTACTATCACAGGTGGGGTGGCAATACATGATACTCAACATATTGATTGCCAATTTCTTCTTGATTCTTTTAGTATCCAAATTCATTTAGAAATAGAGAGTCGAGTATCGGATGCCAAAACTATGATGAATAGTCACTCTAGAAGATTGCAACATTTCAGCCTATCAACAAGAGTCAGAAGAGATCCGAGAGAAATACTTTACAACCAAACTCAAGAGGGAGAACCTGTTCATTCAGAATTATGATTCAATGATAATCATCCTCGATGCTTATAGGACTTTCCAGGATAAGTCAATCATGTCTAGATAGATAGAGTTCATAGCTAGAAGATCAGTGATTGGATATGTATACATTCTTAGTAATTCTAGCTAAAGTTTTGTTTTTGGAAGTTTTCTTTCTATAGGTTAATTTTAATGAGGTTAATTAACCTCTCCAAAATTATGTATTTCTAAATTAGTTATTAACCACAAAGAGGTAGTTCTTAACCTCTGTGTCTAGATAAGGAATCTTTTTGGCTTTGTAAGGGACTTTTTGGGGGACTTTAGAATAAGGGAACATTATGCTAAAATTTTGATTAGGAAATTTTTTTTGGAAAGTGTGTACAAAATTTCTCTTTGAAATAAAAAAATCTCTATTTATGTTCTTGGTGCAAGAAAATAAAATGAGACATGCATTTGATTTCTTGTTCTAAAATATAGATTATTGCAGCATAAGCTATTGATTCTTTTTGTGGTGAATGTTTTTATAGTATTGTGTGAATGCTTACAAATCATGAATTAGCAAGCTAATAATGATCATTTTCAAGTGTAATTCTTGATATCCTCTATTATCAGTTTATGTTGTCTCAAGAAAGTTGTGAAGTCGTGTGTTGCATTTGTTGTGAATGGCTTTCTATTGATCTCTAAAATTTTAAATTCTTCTTTTGAAAATCTTTAAAATTACATAATACAAGGGAGCCGCCCCTCTAAATGCAGAGGAATGCCATATATCAAGGGCATATCCAACTATTGGAGACATCTATTTGCCACAAACTCCATTGGGCTAAATCGCGTATATTCTAAGTGACAAATCTATTTACCAATAGATTTTTGGTGACTCTACTAGGGAGACTAAATGCAAAAAGGTTGACAGATACCTATGATGAAGCACAATGGTGGTACCCCATGAGAACATTTTTCCTATTCTCCAACCAAACCTTGGCTTCTAGGACACCCAGGAGGATATTATTTTAGACTTAAACAATCTACCCTAGAGGTGTAGACAAAGTGCTTAGCAATATTATCAAGTAAATAAATTTCAAGAAGAAGAAGAAGAAGAATTTGGGGAAATCTTGTGAAGAGCTCCTACTAGTTAGAAAATCTTGGTCATTGAAAGAATAGTAGTTATCCCAAGAAGAAACAGATAGAATCTTGGTCACATCCAAGGGAAATTAAATAATAACCAAGAAACTAGCTAACAAACCATATACCCGAGTGGACAAACAAAAAGGTCTACTAGATGAAGATTTTGAAGCCCTTTGGAAGTTAGATCTCAAGCTGATTACTCCTAAGAAGAGGAAGATGGTTAAGTCTGTTAGTAGGCCATCTTCACCACCTAAGGCTATTGTTTATCTTGCAGCCCTTCAAGCTCTAATCCTACCAAGTACCCTTTTACCTCTAGCCATAAACATGCATCCTTTGAACATCATTCTCCCAACTATGGCACAAAAAGCACCACAAACACAGTCCCATGGGGAGCTGCTATTGATACCTTAGGTTTAGGGAATAAATTACATGACATGCCCATTGGCTCTTGAAAAAATCTTCCTAAGTATTCTAGTAATTGAAAAGTCACCACTAATCAACATATCAGTGCATTTTTTATAGCAAGTGGGGTTCTTGAAATTCAACATGAAGATGTTTATGTTTGTATCTTTGTTAAGATACTCATAGAAGCTACAGCTGAATGGTTTGGTCATCTGCCAACTGAATCAGTGACTTCATGGGAAACCTTGATTCAAGCTTTCAAGAGATTTAAAACTACCAAAGATGAACATTTGCTTCTGTCCTAATTAACAGAAATGAAGAAGGAAATTCATGAACCAATGCAAGAATTCATTGCTCATTTTGATTAGACAGTAAATCAAATTCCTATCAACAAAAGACCCATTGAAGAAAATCAAATGACTTTCTTCATCAATGCTCAACCTTCTGATGTAAGTTTTCAAATACAAAGGGCAAGAGCTCCTAATCTAGTAGTCACAAAAAATTTAGCTATCAAGGTGCAGGATGACTTGCTTAGTTCAAGAAAATGGAGTCATGATCTACAAAATGTAAAGGGTCAGCAAGTTCTTGTCACTGTGACTGACCCTTTATATCAAAAATTGGCTAATGATGTGTTACAAATCAAGAAGCAATTACCCCAATTTCCTCCACCTTTGTATCAAGATATTTCAAGGAGGAATTATATGCCATATCAAAAAAATAAAAAATCTAAATGGCTACCACAGCCAACACCAAGATTAGCTATCAAGCATCCCGCATCATCCAATAATCAAGCTACTATGTATGATTTTCACCTAATGATAGATCATGGTGGTGCAAGTTATCCTGAGATGGCTAGATTCATGCAAATACATTTGATAGTAGAGAAAATAGAAGAATATGTGGCCCCAAAAGATGTAACAGAACCTACCATCGGGACCTCTTCCATTAACTTTCTAGAATATGAATTTGATGATGAGAAAGTTGAAGATATTAACAATCATTCTTGCAATCTGGCTACACCAAATTGGAGACAAAGATTAGAAGAGAAGTGGGGAAAAGAAGAAAAGGATAAATCCTTTGATGAGACTACTAAGCAAATTCTATCTTGGAAGCATACTCTAGAAGAGCCTTCGCAAGCAAAGGAAGTAGATAAAGTCAAATCTTCTTGCATTTTTGAAGACTCTTTTGATTTTATTGATCATTGTAAGAAGACTAAAGTACAAATATCTCAGTTAGACTACCCGAAAGCCAATCCACATCAGTTAGAAAGGTTGATTCAATGCATTGGTAAAGGAAAAGGTTCACCTAAGATTACTATCAACCATGAGTCAGGAGTTTCTATAGAAAAGGAAAATAATCTAGAAGGGCTCATGATTGAGAAAGAATCATTTGTTTCAGCTTCTTTGTTAGATAAACCTGATCCATTCTATGTTTCCCTCTATATAGCCGGACGTAATTTAAGTAATTGTGTCACTGATTCTAGTGCATCTAATAATGTTATGCCTTCAAATGTGGCCCATGCCCTGGGACTCTCTTAAACAAACCATCAAAAAAGGTTTCTTCTATGGAGGTGAAACAATTCCCTCTGGCTAGCTAGTCAAAAGATGCTCAAGTAGCCCTTGTAGCACATCACAAAAAGAAGTCAAAATTGAATAACTTCCCAACTAGTTATGGGATGCTATTAAGCAGAAGTTTTTGCAAAGATCTCAGTGGTGAAATCAAGATGGACATGTCTCATGCCCTTATCTGATTCGAGATAAAATGGTTAAACTCAATCTTGAAGCTAAAGCTAAATATACAGTCCTGAAATTATATGATCCAAGGGCCAAAATATTGTATGTTGATACCAAACGTGGAATATATATGATGACATCTATTGAAGAGGATGTAACTGAGCCCCTTATGCCCAATGTAACCAATGAATTATGGTCCATGTAATTAGATGAAAGTTCTTCTTCATCTAGTTTAGGTGTCAGGATAGTTTTGATATCATGAAAAGGAAAAAAATTCTTGAAAGCTTATAAATTGGTTTTTGAAACCACTAATAATATCACAAAATATAAAGCTCTTCTACTTGACCTTGAGTATGCAAGAGAAAAAGCGATCAAACAACTCAAGGTATTGGGAGATGTAGAATTAGTTGTTAACTAGGTGCGCAAGTAATATCAAACAAAGGATGCAAGACTGAAGGCATATAGAAATAGAGTGTGGGATGAGATTGAGCATTTTGATGCTTTTTCTTTATCTTCTATCCCTCATGAAAAAAATTCTAAAGTTGATTGTCTCATAGTCTCTGCCTCTCTCCTTATTCCTCATCTTGAGTTCAACAAAGATATCTACATAGTAAAGATGATTCGTAGACCTAGTGTGCTGAATAATGATAGACACTAGCAAGACTTTGATGATGATGGGAAAATTATTACATTTCTTGAGGGACATTCTCCATTTTCAAATTTGAATTTTGAAGGATGATGAGGAGATAATCCTGAGATCATTCAATTGCAAGGTAATGTTATTCCAAGAGGGTTAGTCACCCTTGAAATTCTTTTTGATAAGGAAGATAAAAGGAAAGAGAAAGGTTAAGCTACTAAATCTTCTAATTCTTTGGGTTATAAGAAGGTAAACATTGGTTCTAAAGAAGTTCCAAAGATGGTCCTTATAGGGAAAGATTTGTCATCAAAAGAGAAAGTAGAGTTCACAAATCTGTTGAAATCTTACCAAGATGTTTTTGCTTGGGGTTATGAAGGTTTGAAAGAATTCATGAATGGAAAATTTAAACATCAGATTCCTTTGAAACCTGGTTCAACTCCCTTTCGGCAAAAAAAAAGGCAATTCAATCCGAAGGTCATTGATGCTATATTTAATGAAGTTGATAAAATGCTTAAAGAAAAGATTATCTACCCTATTCACCATTCAATGTGGGTAGCCAATATCATCCTAATTAGGAAGAAGAATGGTGAGATAAGAATATGTGTCGACTTCTGTATTTTGAATTAGACATCACTTAAGGATAATTATGGGCTCCCTATCAAGGATCATATTTTGTAGATGGTATCTAGTTATGAGCTCATGTCAATGTTAGATGGTTTCTTTGGTTATAATTAGATTAGTGTTGCACCTGAAGACCATAAAACAACTTTTACCACTCCATGGGGTACATTTTCCTACAATCGTATGCCTTTTGGTTTGATAAATGCTAGACCCACCTTTCAATGGGCAATGGATTATTCATTTGTAAATCTCAAGAACAAGATCATTGTCATGTACCTTGATGATCTTAGAATATTTTTGAAACATACAAGAGACCATGTGCATCATTTGGAATCTAGCTTGCATTGAAGTCGAACCCTTGACATCTTGCTAAATACTAAGAAGTCTATATTTGGAGTGATAGAAGGAAAATTACTTGGACACATTATTTCCAAAGAGGGTATTCAGATAGGCCCAAGAGAGTGAAAGTTATCCAACAATTATCACTTCCCATGAGTAAACTAGGGGTCAGGTCTTTCTTTGGGTAGATAAACTTCATAAGGAGGGTTGTACTAGACTTCTTTGAAATTACAAAGTTGACTGTGGATATGATGAATGGGAATATAAATTTTAAATGGACAAAAGAAGGTAGGGCTTCTTTTGAACAAATCAAGGCTATGATTGCTAATGCCACTACCCTTTCTTATCCAAATTTTTCTAAAAATTTTCATTTGTATTATAATGCATCTAAGAACACCTGATTTGCTATACTCACTCAACCTAACAAAGACAATGCTGAGGTCCCAGTAGCATTCATGAGTGTCCCTCTTAAGAAACATGAATTAAAGTATTCTCTGATTGAGAAGAATACATATGCTCTAGTCATAGTAGCAAAAAAATTTAGGTTTTACATCCTGAACTCTCACTCCAAGGTATTTGTTCCCAATTCGACAGTGAAGACTCTTCTAACATAGCAAGAGATCAGTGTGAACAAAAGTGCTTCTTGGATAGCTAAAGTACAAGAATATGATCTTGATATCAAACCTACAAAGCTTGTCAAAGGAAAAGGTTTGTCTAAAGCTATCGCAGAACAATCTCCCAAGAATGAGGAAGAGACAAAAGAAGAAATTCCATTAGTTCTATTCATTAGTAATGTCAATAATTTGTTTTCTAACATCACCTATTTTTTGGCATATGGAGAATGCCCAGTTCATCTATCACCCAAAGAGAAGAGGACCCTAAAATTGAAATCTATGAAGTACATTATCTCGGGTTACACTTTTTTACAAGAAGGGAATAGATGGTATGTTCTTGAGATGTGTAGATTTTGAACAAGGAAGAAGTTGCTTTAATTGTTTCATAATGAAACATGTGGAGGTCATTACTCAACATTGATCATAGCCTATAAAATTTTGAGAAACTATTTTTACTAGCCTAGGATGTTCAAAGATGTAGAAGAATGTGTCAAGAAGTGTGAATCATGTCAATATTTCAAAGGAAGTGTCCAATTGGCAGCACTACCCTTGAAACCAATAGTGATCGAAGAACCCTTTCGACAATGAGGTTTGGACTTAATTGGTCCTGTCCATCCTTCATCCACTATTGAACATACTCACATTTTAGTGGCAACTAATTATTTTACCAAGTGGGTAGAGGCCATTCCAGTCAAGCAAATGACTTTAGAAGTGGTGTGCAGTTTCATCAAGAAAAATATTTTGGTTAGGTTTGGGGTTCCTAACAAGATTGTTACTGATAATGCTACAAAATTTTCCTCCTTGGAGATATCAACCTTCTACTATCAATATGGAATCATTATCTCTCACTCAGATTATTTCACACAAGGAAATGGTCAAGAAGAATGATGGGGACACAACCCAAGAACCAAAATGGACACAATAGAAAGGGAAAATAATATTAATTGAGAAATATGCTAGTACATTTAGTACAAAGGAAATAAACTTCAAAACATGCCCTATGGGCTTACAATAGCATAAATGTGGAGATAATTTCTCCTTTTAGTACCTCGTCTCAAACTCCACTCCGAACTGCCTTTTACAATGCCAAAAATCTCCTTAAATAGACCCCAAAGGGTTAATGACTAGGATTACATTCTAGAAAGTGCTACTAGGCACCCACTGACCAAATAGAAGGTTCTAGAAGCTGCGATAGAAGTCGACACAAATCTAGAAGAATCCAAAAATGGTAACCGAACTTCCGGGAGGCATAACTTTTAAACCGTGGCTCCGATTGACAAACCGTTTACATTTCTAAAAAGCTCTTGAAGCGCTCTATAGCCCTATGGACCAGCTTCACTTGTCCCCCATTTTTTGACCCTTTTCAAGGTCATTTAATGCCCCTAACCTGACTTTGAAGCATTCTTAGGAGGTCTCCAAAACTCAAAAAACTGCAATAACTTTCAAACCGTGGGGCCTATTGACCTGATTCTTTTTCTAGAATGCTCTAAATAATGATTACATTCATCTGGCCAATTCACACCTTCTAGTTTACCAAAATGATGGCCTAATTACATGCTCCTATTTTTTCAAGATTTTCAAACACACTGATAGTGGAATTGTGAGAGTTGGAACCTTTATTTGACCCAAATGGGTATCCAAAAATGAAAACACATGAAATAGAAACTAAGTCTAAGTATATTTTTTTGGGTGACAAAGGATTGCCCGTATACCTCTGGATGCTCCTGCATCAAAGAATCAAGCAATAAAAATATTATGTCCCTTGTGTGAAAATTGATAGATGTTAATCAGAGGTCTTGGCACAAACACTTGTATGATGCACTATGGGTAGATCATACCACAAAGAAGAGAGCAACAAGAGTATCTCCCTTTGAAATCCTATATGGTACTGAACTAGTTTTCCCTCTTTCTTTGGAATTATCTATTTTGAACTTACAAGATGCTATTGAAAACTATGAATTCAAAGATGCTCTTGAAAAGTGAATATTATATTTGACCAAACTAGAAGAGAAGAGAGATGTGGTTGTAGACAGAATACAAGAACATCAATCTCACATAAAGAAGTTATTTGATAAAAAAGATAAACAGAGGGTGTTCTAGGAAGGTGATTCATCCTACTTTGGGATAAGTGTAGAGAGCCAAAGGGTTTACATGGGAAATTTGACTCCTTATGGAGAGGTCCATTTCAAATCAAATAGGTATGCAAGAAAAATTCCTTTATTTTATCATAGATAAGTGGTACCCAGTTGCCCTTACCTTACAATGGGCAACACTTGAAGCATTATCATTAGTAAAAGGTGTAGTGTGGCACCTTTTTGTATATAAGTTGTCTCATTTTTGGTGTGCTCCTATTAGTTTGTCTTGCTTTTGGTTTTTCTTTTTGTTGTCCCATTTTTTGTGTTTGTTCCCTCTTTTGCAAAGTGGTTCCTCAAGTGACTCTACAACCTAATGGATAAAGCACTGTTCTAGTTATTTTGGATTCGAGTTTCATCATTGTTAGTCCTTGTCCCCAAAGAGAGCCAGCTATTACCTAGATATCAAAATTGCCTTAATTCCTACCTTTTTGATGCCATGGTTATTTTCAAAATATGCCTCATTTTAACCATTAAAATAGTCAGTTCCTCTTAGAGTTTTGGAGAAATTTTTCCCTAAATATCTCCACCTCGTTCCTAGCTCCATACAACACTTCAAATTTTGAAAATCCAACTTTTAAATCCAAAGTTGTTGTAGGTTAATGAAGGAACCAAAAATACATATTTTGAATTGCATCATTAACCATTAACATCTAAAAAAAGGTTAAGATCAATTGCCAAAATACATATTTCACTTCAAAATCTTATCCATTAACCTCTCTATCAAAAGGTTAAGATAAGTTTGCAAAATTAACCTTTTAGGAAGGTCAAGGTTTGGGGGTCAAAACATGTATTCCCAACCAAACCATTAACCATTAACCTTTTTAAAAGAGGTTAATATTCAAGTCCAAAATATGTGTTTTTAAGATAGTTATTAACCTTTCAAATGATAAATGTGAAGAAAATAAAAGGTAGAAACAATGAAAATTGTGTTTGGGTTTCCAAGAATTGAACGTCATTCAAATATAGATGTAATAACTGGCAATTTAAGTGTGTAATTTATCTGACATAATAGTCTCAGCACCTGGAATAGAAAATCTAAAGTTTCAGAGAACATGTCATACACTCCCTAGCGTGATTGGACATTCCACACGAAGAGAGGATATAAATAATAACATCCCTTAGAAGGATGAAAGTTAGGGAGTTTGATACCTTTTTTATTGGATTTATTCTTATAAAATAAAGAGCAATATTAGTGATCAAATAAATATTAAATACAAAGTGCTTCTAGTTTGAGAGCTTGCAAGGTTCCCATGTACATGATCATAGTGAAAATGCAAAGCTTCATGGACGAAAACACAAGTGTTTGATAAAATGCTCTAGAAACATTAATTGCAAAAATTTCCTTCATCCACTTCTGTGCAGGAGATAGCAACATTGGTAATTAAAAAATGCAAAGCCTCTGAATTGTTTTACATAATGTCTTAGCTCTTCCATTTCCTACAAATTAGGTTTAGATAGATAATTCAAGTTGTATGTGACAAAAGTTCTGAGTTTTGAATGAAAAATACTATCATCCAAGCACATGTTTCCTGAGTCTTGGATTGACACGAAGAGGTGAAGAAGCTAGTTACAACTTTCAACATCGATTGGACAACCCACATGGTCAAGGCCAAAGTATTCAAAATAGAGATGGATGCAAAAAATTATTTGTGTCCCTCTATATGTAACCACACATGATTAGAAGGTGTATACATGTCAAAGCACATGAGCTATTATGAGAAACATCGATACTCTCGGTTGTAGTTTTCCCTACATCTCCCAATCCATAACACTCAATGCGAATGCATCAAGACTGAACATTGGTTCATTTAACGAAAAGCTCCTACAGACATCATATCCATTGGACTAGATTTGATTGGTTTGATGGAATGAGCAATTAGAATGTGATCAAAGTATTCGAGCAAATGGCAGGTTTCCCTCAACTTGTAGTTTTGGGAATTAACTTGGCAATTAGATAAGTATCAAGATAGACTTCTATATATATGTTTCTTCAAATCATGCATTAATTAAATACATGCAGAGTTATTAAAAGTACTAAAACCGAATATTGGAGCTAGCTTGGGCACTTTTAGAAAGTAGTATATGGGAATTGATGAATGAGTTTCCAAGTGGAGTAGATGTTTGAGCATCTCTAAATAAGTTTTTTGAAGTCTCTAATTTGTGAAGTAGATTGAGGAAATTTAAAACATGTAAATAAATCAATAGGAAGATCACCAGCCAAACCATGAAATACAAATATCAAAGGTTAGATTAGCTCCCATTTTAAAAAGTACACTTTTCGACATTGGTGATACCATTTAGGAAGTGTTTTCCTTCAAGATTTTTGTTCATCTCTTGAGAGTAAGGAAACGAACCCTTTAGCTAGAAAAATATTGGAAAGTGGCCTGATTCAAGTAGGATAGAACCCCATCTTAGTGCAATTCCCTAATCTAGTGTTGGAATGCATGAAGGCCTATCATCCAAATACTAGGGAAGACATTTCATCAAATAATAATGTGATTGTCCATCTAGATCCTATTTCTATTTCCATTTCCTTCTAATTACCCTCCAAAGTGCAATATGCCAACATTAATTTAAGAACTGCTAAGGAGTACTAAATGATGAATCAAACTTAGTGTTTCAACATTGTTGCTAGGTCATGGCTCTTGCAACCAAGGAAAGGAAAATCTGAACTATCCAAGTCCATCCATAGATCATTGTTAAAGGAAGATGTAGTGAACATGGTAACTCTATTAAGTAGAATAATAGAACTCGGGATTCACAAGTGTTTGAAGGTTGGATGTTCCTATTTGTTAACATGGTCTTCGAAGGGAAGCAGTGCATTGATTGAGCTAAAATTATCGATGACTCACTACATAGGGAGCCCATAGAACTCCAAGAAAATGATTATTTCTACATGACTTTGTACCTTTTCTATGCTATTGCAAGCACCAAATGTTGGCCAGGGCTTAACCAACAAGGTATATATGATGATATGGCTATTATTTATAACCATCTCCCTTAGATACAGTATAAAAATAGCCTACATCATTTTTGAAGGGTGAATGACACATTCACAATGTTGACTATAACAGAAATTCAAGAAAACATGGGACTCAAAATTTCAATATCGGAAGCAACAATGGAAGTACAAAAATATGCAAGTGTTTTCATACAGTTCTCAAAGTTCACTTATACCAGATTAGCTACCTATGATGAGTATCCCCTAATTCTACCTAGGTTTGTTGATGATAAATTTCTCTTGATTGAAATGTGCAAGTAGATTAGTCAAATCAATAAATTTTGCAAGAATAGGAAAATAGATGAAATACATTTCCCTATTAGCATTGGATATTATAGCTATGAGACTACATCAGATACAAGGAACGTGGAGAGATCCATTGCCACAATTAATTTGCATCCTTATACTCTATGTTTCCCTTATGATAGTAAAGGCTATGCAGTTAATTAGTTAAAGCTAAACCCTAGCCTCGATCACTTTCTGACTCTAGATGACTTTTGGGAGGATTGTGAAAATGATTTCAAAGTATGCAAGAAGGATTGGATGCAGCTTATTGTAAGGCATGTGATAGACTTCAAGGTCGATATTAATGTAACAGGTTTAAATGATTATGAAGTTTCCCTGGTTGATCCCTTCTACTATGAGAAAATTGAATTACTAGATCTTCGTCCTATTGATTGTTTAGTTTAAGAGTTTAAAAGCTTAAAGGAAAGAACCACCTATTTCCTTAAAAGAATATGAGATCGGGTTAGTAAAATCAGAGTAGAAAAAGTGACGAGTGAATTTCAAAGTAAAGAGAGAAGATATAATCAAGGAGAATCTTATCGAATGGCATTAGAGGTAACTTCTCATGAGAAAATACAACAAGTGGATATGAGTACTCTTGATCAAGATGAAGATCTAAATCAGCCAGCTAAGTTTATAGTCAAAAGAAGAAGGACAAAAATGAAAAGTAAATCTACTAGAGTGAATCAGAAAGGAAATGAGCCTAATGAGAAGAATCAAAGAAATCCTCAAACTATTGAACCACACATCCCAGTTACATCCTCTCATGATGTAGTAATTCCTCATTCAAGCCTCTCTGCTCTTGAGATATCATTAATAGACATCACACAATTGGATAAACAATTATCTAATTCAGAAGATTTAATGATGATTGCTGAAAATATAATAGGTGACATGCAAGTTTCACTTCTAGATACTACACATTCATGTTTCCAAACTAGTCTCCAAAAGAAGAAGAAAGTTTTTTAGATGATCCTACCTCCATTTGATGTAATCTCTAGTTTCCTTCAAAAGCCCCCTAAAGTGAAAATGACTAAAGTGATGCCCAACTTGGTTGTTGATAAAACTTCAGGCAATCTATGCATAGAAATAGCCAAGCCCATAATTTAAAAGAATGTTGATGAAGCATCTGAATCAAATTTCATTCTAGATAAGGTTGATCTTGGTCCATCTACTGTAAAAAGAGACTTTTAGAATTTTGAAGTGATTGCTGCCCAAATAATACAAAGAATGAAGAAAGAGAAAAGATCAAAGGAGCAACTCAATGAGCAAGTCCAAAATGCTAGTGTTTTACATCAATTTGATTAGTGATTCCTCTAATGCGAAGGTAATAGTTATTTCACTAGCTTTGGCAGGCCCTAATGGTATTCTTGATCATGTTATAATTGAAATAGTAAACAAACATAAGTCATATAGTATGATGATCGAATCTTGGATAAATAGAATGATAGAAGATGCTTCAAAACTCATAACTGGAGTGAAAGAAATATATTAAATATAAATATATAATATATATTATTTATATTATTATATTAATATGTATGTTATTAATATATATAATAATGTAATATTTTTATTAATTATAATAACTATATATATATATGTGTGTGTGTGTGTGTGTGTGTCCCTAGGGGTCCTAGGACCCCTAGGGACATATATCATCGTTTAATGCATCAAAGGGGGTCAATGGTTGACCTATGACCCCCTTTGACTCATATATATGAATAATATACATATATGTTAATAACATTAATATTAATATATATATATATATATATATATATATATATATATATATATTAATAACATACATATTAATATAATAATATATAATACATATTATATTTAATAAAAATATTACGTTATTATATATATATATATTAATAACATGCATATTAATATAATAATATATATAATATAATTATATTTAATATATTACGTTATTATATATATATATTATATTACTATACATATTAATAAAATAATATATAATACATATTATATTTAATGAAAATATTACGTTATTATATTTAGTAAAAATAATAATAATATAAATTGTATTTATAGATTGTAATAAGATTAACATAATATATTATTATATATTACTAGTTTATATCTTATATCTTTACATTACGTTATTATATATATATAATATATTAAAATACATCTTTACACAGTAATATAAGTGAAATAATTTATAAATCATAAGTTATAACATTTAAACCTAATTTTCCCTCCAAAATAGGTTGGGGTTTGAAATTTTCCAACCGAAGCATATCAGATATTCGATTTAAGATTAGATATCCGATTAGGCTTGGTATTTACCAAGCCAACCCGGTCAACCCAAAAGGTGTGTTTAAAGAGGGTTTTAGTGATACTCAGACTTCAGGTAGCCGTCTGACAATGTTATTTTGATCGAAATTGAATGAAACAAAAAAATTTTTTTAATATCGCCCTCTAGATTCTATCAATATAATGTCTGTCAAATTATGAGTTTGATAAGAATTTATTAGTTAATTATCAATGAAAGTTATTGTAAAGTGTTGATTGACATACTGATTGAAATATAGCTATAACTTTCAAATGGTATAACATTTTTTAAATCTAAAAGTTGCGTCACATTCTATTCTTCGCCTACTATAAGAAAAAATAAATTAAATTTTGGTAAAATTTTCTATTAGTTAGGGTGGTTAGACGCGAGACTCTTTTTTTTGGAAAAAGTTTTGGTAGAAAATTCATATTTAATTATTTATTTGGAATAAAAAGACAAAAAAATATGCATCACATCTAGGCACGAGTCTACTTTTAATATCTATAATTATATTAAAAAAATATTATGATTTGATTTTGATTAAGGTGGTCAGACATACACCTACTTTTTATTTTTGTCTTGAAATTTTCTTAGTACTGCATTAAAATTCAAACATTTGACCAATTAATTATTTTTTTCTCCTAATAAGGCCTAGTAGTTTAGAAACTAAATTCAATTTCTTATAGATTATTTTCTTACAACTTTTTGATATAAAGTCCATAACCACTTCAAAATTATGTGTCAAGTTGACATAAACTTGATTTGCTGATTTTTCACTGCCACATAAGGCCATAGTTTGGTACACCATGATCCTGCACATACCCATTAATTTAGTGATAGTTTAGCACCCATTTAATATGATTTTATCATAAATTGCATTTAATTTGTAGTCTTCCCTTCCTCCTTATTTCATTTTATTCCTCCTAGATGGAATTAGGGTGGGATCTAATGGATCCTCTTGGTATTCCTAATCTATGTTGCAAATAATGAGGTAGGACCTATTCTTTTGGTGTCATTTATTTTCATATTCCAATCATGGAAATCTATTTTCTACACTGAAATGGATCTTTCCACTAAACCTATAGGGAATTTTGTTAAACTAATGCTTGTTTTAGGACCTTGGGAGATCCTGGATTTTTTTGGGTCTTGAGGTCAAGGATTCAATGTTCCCCTACCCCATAAATGGATGTAGTGCATCCCTATCTAAGTAAGGGATGCAATGTGTCCCTAAACTTGGACCTATTTTAGGTCCCCTTCTTGACCCTTAATTCAGGGTTGATTCGAGGTACTATTTCCCTTACACAATCGATGGATAGGATAAATTTTATTTTGAATCCTTTTGTAAGAACCTTATTTTCTCCATTTTTCATTCATCATTCACATGCACCTATGATCTCTCCATCTATGTGTGCAACAAGCTCCCGAGCATTCAAGCCTTCAAGTATTCTTCAACTATTTTGGGTGTTCAAGCAAGTCCTTCATTGAAGATCAAGGATTCAACCATCAAGAACTTTTTATAACATTTTCAACATTCAAGATCTATCATCATACATTCAAAGATCATTTGTTGCATCTTCTACATTCATCCCTCCTAAGATCTATCTTCACTCTTAAGGAGAATATCAAGTACATTCATTCACAAGGATTTTTATTTGTTTTGATTTAATTTCCTGTTGTTTTTGAAGTTGAGTACTCAAGGCTATTGCATCAACATATTTGATTACATTCAAAATTCAAGAGCATATTCATCGATTTTACATTGCTTCACATCATATCTACTTCTACTACTTGTTAGCATTCTCTATTTTAATTTTAATTTCAAGGTTAATTCCTAAACTAGGGTTTGATCAAGGGAAACCCCCCAATCAACAAAAAAAATCCTTTTCTTGTAGGTTATGGACCTCAAAAGACAAAACGAGATGTAGATTCAAATAACTTTTTGTATAACTTTAAACATCCAAAATTGGTCTCATGATATGACATAAAAGGTCAGGGACGCATTACATCCGCGCCCCTCTAGATTGACCCTATCCTAGATTAACACCTCTCCTAGAGGTCAGCTCTGACCTAGAGCCGATTGATTTTTGGATTTTGTATATCTCATAGTTTCATGTCCATAATACGAGTTTCAACATTTTTGGAGACCATTTGACATAGTATTTTTAGGTTTGTATCCTTCAATGTGAGCCTTCTCCTATTTTCTAATTGAATACATATTTTCATCGCTTTGTATTCATATTTTAAATTGCATATCTACTTACGCAAAATCCTCTCTTTATGGAGGTCGAGGAGAAAGTCCAAGCAATTCACACTTTTGCATAGGTTACGAATTGACACTTTATCTTGTGTTAATGAGGCCTAGATTAGGAGGTGGATCTTGGTGTTCACCCTTCATCTTTGCATAGGTAGTAGATTCATTCCCCTCCCCCTATATAGTTATAATCTTCATTATTTTGTGGGAAGGAGCTTCCCCTTCCTTGCATAGCAAAGAATTGTTAATTTAGCCTAACTTTCCACTTTACCATCTAATTTCCTAAGATCAGCTTTAGACTTCCTTCCTCCTTTTTTATTCACTTTTTGGACAAGAGACTTGTCCAAAGCCTCTATGGTGGTAGCTAACCTTAGTTTATTGTAAGTAATATTTATTTCATTTTCTATAACTTTTTGTGAATTTTCTTGTACTAGTAACTCCTCCATCAGTTCATCCCCCATGTTTTTAGCAAAGAGCTCATGTTGTGTTTGCAATTTTACGAGAGTTGGCTCTTCATAGTTTAATTTAGGAACATGAAGGTTATCTATGTTTTGGTTAAGGCTATTTTCTATATGTACAACCTGGACACCAACTATAATTGCAAATGAGACATTGAAAACATACATGATGTCCTAATGCTACCTATTTAAACTTAGCACCTGCATCGCAAGGAGGTGCAATAGTTAGTCAATAGTAAGATATACATAATAAATATTATATTAGAGTATGCACATAAAAAAATAACAATAATATTTATAATATGCCATAATAAACATAAATCTCCAATACAAATGTTCCATAATGTAAAGTCAATAGTTTTGATATATAATTTAATATTTTGATTAAATTAGGAATAGTAGTTCATGAAAATTATAATTTACTCGATTTTTTACTTCATATGCCAACATTTTTGCTAACTACCTAATTCTCACTATTTGTTTCATCCAATATACTATTATCATCATTCAATGGTTATTTAATTGATATATATTTAAAATTAAATATACTCTATGAAATTTTGTCTATTTTTAAATAAACTTATATAAATACCTATATAATTCTCATGTATTTACTCTAAAAGTCTTAAAATAGAAGATGAATTAAAAAGTAGTACTAAATATTACAATTTCTATTTTAAGCATAAATTTACAATCGATATCCTTGTTTCCACTATCTTTTGAATGGGTAGATCCATATCTTGATCTATAATATATTTAAGGTTTTTTATCCAATTTCATTTTTCAATGTTTAATAGAGAATATTAATTTAATTTATACTTATCATTTATTTCTTCACATTCAAGCCTAAGACAAGTAAAACACAAAAATGTAGCTAAGGATAATTTATAAAATGTAGCAAAATGTAAGTTTATGACTATTACATTTTTAACAATTCTATTATTTTGATTTAAAACCCTTTTAATAAAAACTATTTTGGTGACGAGCCTCATCCCTTATGATGTCGGAACCTTGCACTCAGCAAGACTTGTATCCTAGTGCACTCTTTGCGAGGCATTCAAAACGAAGGGCCCATTACAATGCATGTCTAATTTGACTATAAAAAGTTAAAGATTTTATTTTCTTAACTCTTAATTGCATATTGAAATTGATAAGTAACTGGTAAACCAAATTACATTTCAAACGAGAGTAAAGAATATATAAGTAAACTATTGTATGCAGAAAATAAGAAGAACAAAATTAGGAAGGAGGCCAGAGAATAATATTGAACCAAAATGAGATCTAGCAACCATCTCAAGTTTCGATTGCATAAAGTGTAATAACAAAGACAAACAGGAGAGACATTGAAGACTAAGAGTGGAAAGCAAGAAGCCACACTTTATTAAAATTGAGAAAAATAACAAATAAACACAAGGAAAGGGTGCCAACAAATTAATCGCCCAACCAAGCGCTACATTCCCTTAGTGAAGCAGATTTAATGATCATTCAGGCGTTACAGGAAACTACATTCCATACTAACAGGAACCCAATCTAGACACACCTTTGATAACGAATTTTCCATTCTGGAACAGAGATCTTTCTATACACCAATTTCTATTTTGTCTGAAGAAGTAGACAAGTTCAAAGAAAAAGTAATTTTTGGTTCAGTTTCAAATTTCAGTCTGGCATCCCAATAAAACAATCAATTTGAAAAAAAAATGGTATTTTATAAAGTTGTTTCTTAAACTTTTAACCAAAATACTGAAAGAAGGTTGAAATAGGCTAAGAAGAATGAGGCTGGTTAATCTCTAGACAAAATGTACCAAGAAAAAAAAAAAGTTAAACATGATTCTTTTTCAAATTGAATATCTTCCATTAAATCATATTGTTTCTTGACCCTTGCAACTCAACTCTCATTGACCCTTAGCTTTTGCTTTTCAATTTTTATGGATGCTGGCGTGAAGGAGCGGCAATTAAATGCTGGGATTTGGGCAATGTTTTTTTATTTATAATCTTTTTATCAAGGCTATGAAAATCAAAAAAATTGGTTAATCATGAAACATTCCTCAACTTGAAACATTAAAAACCAAGGAAAGCAAATGGCAGAATTTGCAAGGAAAGAAGTGCTACGAAACCCCATGAGGAAAAAATGTTTTATAGAAAAAGAAGGCAAACCAAAATAAATCTGCTTTTTCTTCTCAAAATAAATGGAAAGATTAGTTCTTCACAGCTAATGAAAAGCCACAATACAACAATGAATTTGAAGAGCCCAATAAAATAACAATCAATTTGAAAAAAAAAAAAAATGATCGGAGATATTTGTTTTAAAACAAACAAGGCGAACCAAAACAACTCTGTGTTAGTCTTCCCAAAATCAATGAAAAGTTCAGATTTTTACAGCAAATGAAAAACCACAATCAATTTGGGAAAAAATCACAGTGGACACAAATGTCGGGAATGTGTAGCCTAATGGGTACATGACACTTCAGATTCTGTTTTTATTGTCTTCTAGCTGAATGTGGTTGTATATATACATATGCATAGTCATGTATTGAATATCGTTGAATGAATAATAAAGTGGGTTCCCTGTTGAGAGTGGACGTAGCCACAAGTTGTGGTGAACCACTATAATTTATTGTGTCTTTGTTTATTCTTCTTTTTGTTTTGTATATTTTTAAAGTTTAGTTGCTTTCATTGTGCTTTCTCTGCTTGTTTTGAGTCTACAATTGGTATCAGAGCCAATTTTGGCTTGAGCAGAGATGAAGGAAGAAGAAGATGATATTGATTTTGTTATTGATGAGTTTCTTGAAAATCTTGACTAGGTTGAAGAGGAGGATGTTGAAGAGAGTGAGGATGAAGTTGAGGCCAACAGTGAGGAGGATTATGAAAAGAAAAACTTTGTGAGATTGAAGGAGGAGAACTTCTTACTCACAGACCAATTGTTTTGCTTGGTCCAGAAATTGGAGGTTTTGTGTCGTATGCTGAATGTTGAGAAAGATAACTTTGACAAAGAGTGGGAGTTTTTTGAACAATCTCTATTTTAGGAAGAGGAAAATGATGTGATCTTGACAGAGGACTCTTTTCTCACAAAAATGTATGTCTCATTGATAGAGATGTTTCCTATTGGTGGAAAGAAATCACAAGAGGATTCTGGGTGCCTGGCAACTGAAGATCTGAGTGCAGAGATTATAGAGCTCAAGGAGGCTAAATAGAGGCAGGGGCTCAAGACTGCACATGATCTAGAAGCCCTTGGCATGTCAAAGAATGAGGTCCTTGATGATTTGTTGTTGCAGATTATTGAAGTAGAAGCAGAGTGGGATGCATTGACTGCAGTGGAAGACTGTCAAGAGGCCCAAGTTGTTGCTGATCCTGAAAATGGTGAGGCCCATTTTGGAGATAGAGGAGGCCAAGGAGAACGAAGCGTGAGATCTGACAGTGAGTTAGATTTGTCTTTAGATATGGGAAATGGTGAGTTTGACAGAAAAATTGAACTGAATGGAGTTAAGTGTGGTTCCTATGATGAAATGAGTTATAGTGGTAATGAGCATGATGCTCTGTCTGATATGCAAACCTTAGCATCAATGGTGGTTGGAGATGGTATATCACAAACTTTACCTCTTGCCAACAGTCCTATTTTGACCAGTCTTCTCGGCTACTGCACATTCATGCCACCTAACAGCTTTGTGTGCCTGCCAAAATCCATAGATAAAGTCTTCGGTCCTTCTATGTTGGGCATTGATCCCACAAAAGGCCAAATAGGTATGTTTCAACCACAGCCCCAATTCATTGCTGGAAATTCGGGCATTGAAATGGGAGAGGATTTCGGTGATGCCATAGTTCAAAAAGATTTTGGTGATGTGTTTTTCAAGAATTTTGCGGGTTTTTTCAAAAGTCGGTATCAAATTGATCCGCCCAGTAATGTACATGCGAGTCAGCATTTATTGACTGACTGTGAGAAGTTATAGAAGGTTTTAAGTGCCAATCGTGAAGTGTCTGTTAACTTTGAGGGCTCGATGGATGAAAATAATTTGATGGGGTTTATCAGAAGAGATGAGTTTGACTTGATAAAAACTTTGAAGAAACCAAAGATGAATGATGAAAATGGCCAAAGAGGTGAAGTAACATTGGAGAGAATAGGTCTGATGGAAAATTTTGTCATGGTGGTCATGGAAGAAGGGAAACCTAGGACTATTTCTAATGTGGAGTCACTGGACGCTGGTCAAATTCTCTGGTTGGCTACGAAATTGAAGAGAATAGTAGAGTATACAGGCACCCTTACTTGTCAGCATGCAGCCAGAGCTACAACAGAGAATAATACAAGAAAAGGTATGAGAGTTATAATAGATATTTCCCAGGCCAATAATGATGTTAGTATGGTAGAGGTTGCAGGGGTTAATAATAGTAATGTTCTAGCTGAGACCTGAAAAAGCATATATGCTTGCTATTATTTGATAGTTTGTCATCACATGGTACAATTGGTGAAGGCAATATTTTTTGTGATGCAACTCCACGTGGCCTTAGCAATAGAGGTAAATTTTATGGTGGATAAGGACATTGATCTATTTTATGATACTTTGTTAAGGGGGAGCCAGGAAACAGGAATATATGAAGGAGTGCATTATGCACATGTTGGAAGCTTTATTCACGAATGTTGCTTAATGCATATGAATATTGTGAGTAAACTATTTGGAGATGAGTTCTTCACAGCCAATGAAAAGCCACAATACAACAATGAATTTGAAGAGCCCAATAAAATAACAATCAATTTCAAAGAAAAAAACCTGATCAGAGAAATTTGTTTTAAAACAAACAAGGCGAACTAAACAACTCTATGTCAGTCTTCTCAAAATCAATGAAAAGTTCAAATTGTTATAGCAAATGAAAAACCACAATCAATTTGGGAAAAACCCCAATCAAACAATCACAATCATAGTGGACACAGATTCAATCCTATCAATATTGGAAAATTGTGGAGGCTTCTGACCAGAGACCCATATCCGTCTGTTCAGTTCCGCCCTTGTTTCTTTTTCGGTTTTTGTTTCTAATGGAGGTTGGTAGATATAGAAAACTGCATTGTTGGTGCTCAATTGAAGCTCGCTCAAGAAAATCCCATCCCCATACACTGCAGCATCAATTTTTTCGAGAGGCTTAGGAAGATCGTCAACAATCTTCCACACATTCTCTACCGAGTCATATTTAGTCACAACATCCCACTGAAAGCAATACAAATGCCCAAATGCAGGCACAATGCGCTCAACACAATCTTCAACAAACATGATGTTGGACAAAGTGGACCAAACTCCTCTTTCTGGATCAAATCGCTAAAGCTCCTGATGATATGTTATCATGAGATACATCATGTTTTCCATAAAAACAGAGTAACACAACCAATCCTTTTGAAGCATATTGGGAAGAAGCCTCCACTCATCTCTCTCCACATTGTAAACTGCAGCCTAGCTTGTGATTTCACCATTCACTCTTCCTCTTGCAACGTAGATCAGTCCTTCATGAGAAGATGCACAACACGCAAAATCTTCCTCTTGCAATATATCTGCACCTTTCCGCCATTTACAAGACACAAAATCAAAGATCAAAATGGTCCTGTAATTTCTCACCAGTCTTTTGCGCTTCAAACCTGCAGTGTACTTGTAGTGCTCATATGAACCTAATAAAACCAATTTCTATTTAACATAGATACATTTGGAAAATGAGTAGAATTGAAATTGAGTAGGTACGGGAGGGAGTTTTTTCCATGATTTCCAAAGGACCTACATTTCCAAGCAAACATATCAACTCCTTAGACCCACGCTCCCTCAATCTTTCCTCATAAAACTTGGGATTTTCCAACACGGACTTCCAATTTTTACAAACTGTCTTCAGAATGGAGAGAGATTCACAAGACGTTTTCATTAAGATCTTTCTCACTAAATCTTCTGGAATTACCTCAAAATACTCCATTACCAACCAATTTTGTTGTTACACTCTGCTCAAATAAATTGCAACTCGTATTAAATTAATTTTCGTAAGTTACATATATACATATATATATATATATATAT